>CM062292.1:485664456-485859084 GCA_031216915.1 Pictodentalium vernedei | reverse complement strand
AGACAGCAGAAGCGAAAATTTAAAACTGTCAAAACTCATATTTTACGTGGTACAATATATTTTTTCCAGTTTTTGTTTGTTCAAAAAAGATGATGTACTTTGTGGATGTATAGGTAATTTATCTCCCAACAACTTGGTGTGCTGTACAGAGAGTGAAAGGTTAGCACTGTTGTCAATGCGATTTTTTTTTTTTCGTTTCTTTTTTTGGGGGGGAGGGGGGGGGGGGGTAAATAACCTAATCTCGACAACGTATTGAACGCTCCAGTCCGCTTGCTGCTGAACTTTTCACAACAATTTTGCGGTAATTTCTTTCATACTCTCAAGGAATCCAAGGTGTTAAAAAGTCAAACCTATTCAGATTAATTATTCTCTAATGATTGTAAACAGTCGGAAACATTGATTATTTTCATCTGAATGCAAGACTGATGGACAAACAATTTAATTATAACAATACTTTAATTTATATTCTTTCTGAACAGACGATTTTTTTCGATGAAGTCTGTCTGTTATACTTTGCCGATGCTGCACATTGAACACTATGATTACGTCACTCTGTGTTGTGTCCGGCGGTGAATGTTTGGTCCATATCTCAATGAAAAATATGATCATTGAGGGCCCAAATTTTAAACGCCATAATAGACGGAATAAGCTGATCTCTTCTGCCAAAAATTTTGACACGTAACTTAAGGAAATCTTGTCTTTTTCTCCGAAAGTTTGACTAATAAAAAATGTTAAATTCAAAACATTCAAACATCTTCCAAATAATCATTCCTTTTTTGCCCGTCAATATTCGTATCCATCCTCAAAGTCAAACCTTAAACCCGCAAATCTTATTCTAGAGTAAAAATTGACCAATGCAAACCATCCATTGTTCTCTTTATTTTAAATCTTAATGGAACATACCGAAAATGGACAATGATTCGTCAACGGCAAACCACTCAGTTTGAAGGTATGATATCAGAGGAAAATTCTGTTTTCTAAGACTGCGCACAAAGATATGTATCTAATATGTTGGCGGATTGCAAAGGGATAGTGTTATGTCGCTGGGAGTGGGGAGGCTTTGCAGAATATCGTGTTATTTTGGGCAGGGCCGTAACTAACATTTTTTTCTGAACTGGGGGTGGGGGGGGGGGGGGGGGTATACGACATCGTGCCCGACGGTTTTGTCATATCGCCCAACTATTCGGATCATAAACCCAATTGATTTTATCGAAGACATAAACGCTACAAATATACTTTCCATTGATAAAATGCTTACCTGGAAGGGAATTTTTTAGAATTTTATGACAGTGCTCACCATTACAAACCAGCTATGCAGATATGCCCGACAATCTGGGGACTTTTTTCAACAGGTCCTGGTTATAAAAGTAATTAATAGTTACTTGCTCTCTCTCCCTGAGTGTAGATCTGTACCGATATAGTGAGGCGGGCTTTATTGCACTTTCTGATCTGTGTATATTTTGTCGGGTTAGCAAGAGGTTTTGCTCAGCTAAGTACTCAAGACCGTGTACATTTTCGTTGCTCAAGCAAGGAGTCTGCCCAACTTGGTATTTCATTTTTTCTTCCCCATCATCTGTCTGATGAAACCCTGCATCGGGAGATTTTGATTTATTTTAGGCTCCTGCGGAAATAAGAAATTCGATTAGAAATTTGATCCGAAAGTCAATATCGATTCGATTCGAAATCAGAAACCTGAATATTTTCGAATATACTTCGGCCATAACCATGAAATGTTTACAGATTTTAATTAATCACATTATTTTATAATGACTGCTGTTCTGAGTAGAAATATAACTGATCTGTAGCGGTAACAGTGTTTTGTAGCGATGTAGCTACAGCTGTACAACAGTTGTAGCTACATCGCTATGAACACTATACCACTACAACTGTTCATTTCAACTTATTGTGCGTTATGACCAGGACCCAGTTTTTTTCCAAGAAAATGGAGGGTATCAGTCCCTATCAGCCAGGTTCGATTAAAATGTTTATTGCTGCTGTTTCGACATTGCCGTCACCAATTTGAATAGTTTCAATCAATAGCTAGTATATTGGCATATATCTCAATTTATATTGTGGGAAGTGGTAAGGCGAAAAATGCACTCAACATAACTGTTTGTCTTTTAATAATCGGGGTTATTATTTTAGAAAAAATCGTTTTCATTTGATGACGTATCCATCAACTGCGATCAGATCCGAAGTTCTTTTCGAAATTCGATTCATCTTCACCAATTCGATGCGATATTCGATTCGATCAAAATCGGAAATCGCAGGTCCCTAATTTATTCAAGTCTTTTTTTTGGGGGGGGGGGGGGGGGGGGGAGGGGGTGCAATGGTTCACCCCGCCCCAGAGATTACATCCTTATTTTTTTCCAGCAGTAATTATATTTCCTTTCGGATGAAATAGGGCTTGCCGAGCAGGATCGGCCTGTACAAAGGCCCCAGCCCCACCTCCACCCACGTCCTTCAAAATGTTCCATTCTGATCTTTGGAAGAGGGCGGGTATGATTGTAGTCTGTCTTCACCCAATCTAGAAACTTTTAGGGCTTATTTTTCTTTTCATCAGACCAAATGCCGATAACGAGATGATCAACTAAGGCTGGAAGTTGAATTCATGCCCCCACCCCCCTCCTCCCATTCTTTCTACACAACAGCCCAGAAACCATAAGGATACAGCTTATGACGTGTAGGAAACCGAGTACCATCCTAACGAGTTGCAATCATTGCCGCGTGTAACTGCCGGAGTTTTCGATTTAGACCCAGACCAAAGCCAAACTGTATTTCAAAATAAGCAGCGTATCGTGCAGTTTTCCCAATATCAACAGTCCATCAGCACAAGTGCACTGACCTGTCTCGTCCAGGGACAAGGCAACCGAAGGGCTCGTATTAAATTCGAAATAAAGACTGTAAATGTAGCAGCTACACCGTCGAACGTGTGCACCCCTTATATAGTGCATTTGTGATAGTTGCGAGTGTTTATGCCATTTGTACATACGGTGCAACCAACAGAACAGAATAATTTATGACGAGTTATCCAACTTCCAAAGTTGCAGTCGGGAAATGATACAACCTACGAACAGACACTCAGGAATGAGAAAATTATTTATGTTTGGAAAACTACTGACGTATTTTATTTAGATGAAGTATTGCCATCAGACCTTCTAGCAAGAAAATAACCGATTGGATAGATCCACTGCAATGGCTTGAATGGAATGAATGGCTTAAAAGGGCCGATTGAAATGGCACGAAAAAATCTATGAAATATTTGCGTATATTTTGTTGAAAAACCGAAAAATATTTCGTCGTTAGCGTCGGATTGCACTAAACGGGGTACAATATACCCTATCATACCCTTCTCGAAATCTACCACTGACACCAAGACATATTTTGTATCTTTGTTCATGGAGGCCAATTGGCGAAAGGTGGGGGGGGGGGGGGGTGTATTCTTCTTGAGCTTCTTTGAGAACATTTTCGCTTTCATTTGTGAAACACTGGAATTGTCTCTCAAGTTTGTGTATTTTGTGTACAGCTATCGATTCGCATTACAGAATTTCTAAAGCCTTTGGGTAATGAAATAGCAACGTTTGTAAAGTGCTTAGAGGCTTTGTCAGAAAATACCCCCCCCCCCCCCCCCGGCAAAAAAAAAAATGCCAACCGAAATATATCTTACATTGTTTTAATTACGTTGGGTGTCAGAACAAGAGCCTTTTGCACATACCATCATTTCCTCGCTGCAAATTTTATCTGGGTGAAGTAATTTTGTTTGCTGCGGAGGGGGTGGGTGGATGTTGATAACAGCTTCTGGGAAATAATGACAAAAATCTAAACGTGGGATGGAAGCTGCGTTTGCATCATTGCAAGCAACAAACTTCGTTAACGTCAGGAGTAGTTAGTTAATCTATCAAGGTGTGCTGAAACCCATATCCATATCAATAAACTTTTACTTTATTACACATTCTATCTGTACACATTTATCGAGTCAATAAGTAACATTCTGTGGAGGAAGGATATAATGTGGATCGCTTCTGACTCTTTTAGGGACAATAAAAACCACCCTTTCAGCAAAGTTTGTACAAAATCTCCTGTTGGTCACATTACAGAGAACGTTTTGTTGTGGAGTTTGTGTTGGGTATTGGAGAGTTTTCATTAAATGAATGCGTTTTAAAATTGATGTGCGCAACAAACTGTTTGGTGATTAGAACCAGAATATTGCCAAAGCTCTCAGAGATAAAATAAAAATAGGAAATTAGTGTCACAGTAACACATAAGCAATTTATAAAACACATCACGCTGCATGTGCACATCATTTATGCAAATTAGCAGTTGTCCTACGTTGAACAGTATTCTCCATTTATAAAAATAGCTACCCACAGAAAAGTTTTCACTGACCATTTATTCTCAAATCAGCCTGGTGGGAACTCAGGGGAGTGACGCAGACTAGTGTTTGTTTTCTGAGGTAAACAAGTTAGGTGTTACTGGAGCTGACAACCAACGCCTGTGTTGCTTGTCTGCATAATGTGGTATTTTGGGTATAACGATTGTCAAAACTTCAATTTACACCTTGGTTATAGTGGCTTTTTGGTGTTGGAAGTTACCGTAAATACGAATAAATTAATAATCTCAAGAGAAATGTTAATATACCAGTAGCAAAGTCTCGAGTGTGCAACCAAAAGCAAAGAAATTCGTTATCACTTGGTGCAATGCATGGACTATCAGTAAAACACCTATGGAGTGGAGTCATTTCTCTTCCGGGTTGAACCCGGGTGTTCACTGTCTTGAATGGTGTTACAACCAGATGCGTCACGACGAAGATCAATTGGGGTAGGGCTTGAAAACATGATTTATTCCGACTGTGACTGCTCATGTCACGACTGATGGAATACTTTAACTACATCTTTAATGCATGCCTTTGTTGAAGATATGCCTTGATGATGTAGTTGGAATATTATTCAGGTGTGTGTGTGTGGGGGGGGGGGAGGGGGGGTTCTAGTTGAAATTTTTGATATTTCTTTGAAATTTATTTTGGAAATATAAAATATACTTGTAGTAGTCGTGACCCAAAGCATTGTTTACTTAAAACGTAGTGTACGGGTACTCAAAATTGATAATGTTCGGCCCCAACTTTGCCAATCGGGTTAGTACAGACCTCCATTTGCATGGCCAACCGTGTGTGCCGAATTTTCAGGTATCAAACCTGATCTCGTAAGACAGTGTATGATTACAAGCAAATTCGAATTGATATCTGAGACTCCAATTCAGATAAATATATCCTGACTGGGAAAAGTATTGTGGGTTTCAAACCCAAACACCCATTACCGACGCCACTGGTTTCAACAAAACATATCAGAGAGGTTTGTGCAAAGAAACAACAAAATCTTTCTATAGGTTTTTTCCCTTTTTTCTGTTGTTTTCAAAGACATTTGCAATCCTTCATACATCAATGATATCATTTCCAATCTCACAGTATAAGGTAAAGTTTCACCCGGTTTTCCTTCTTTATTGCAGTCTTTCAAAAGATATGTGACAAACTAATATGGTGCATTCATTAAAACCTTGACAAGATAATAGATACTTGTCAATTGTGTGTGTCTACAAGGTAGAGTCTGCAAACCCTATTCGCACAACGACCGAGTTTGAGGGAAAACATCCGTAAATAAGTCACTAAAGGTTTCCTGACTTGAAAAGTGGCAGTCGGAAATGATGTAATTCCAAACTAACTTGACCGGAGCACTCGCTTTGTGCTGCAGATTCTTTCTTGAAAGCTGGTTGACGACTTTCTTAGAATCAGGATTTTGTCTACAAATTTTGACCAAAGTCCAAATTTAAACGATTCGACCATACTCTCTCACAAAGGTAAGGTACAATGTATCCGAGGGAATATATGTAGCACCGTACTAACATCAACTGCATCGAAAACATTCAAAGGCAGGGGGCGTGGCGAGAGTATCACCTAAGGGCTCACATCTCTGGGAATGAGTTAAAGCTTGGAGTTTACAATAAGTATCATAAATTGTAATGCGATACTCAATAGTATTGGCATTATATACATATCATCCCATGAGGTGAATAAGTTGCTGTCTGCAATCTAAAGCACTGCAGTTAGCCCATTGCTCCACGCAGTGAGCGATAAAAAAAGCTCTAAAAATCATAGCTTATTAATTTGGCGATTATCGACCAAACTGTGTCATTATACCTAATACCCCACCCCCATTTCATAGGCGTACGAAAAATACGTTAGAAAAGAATACTCGAGAGTTTCGCAGTTACAGTTCTCGGAAAGTAAACTCTCTTCGACTAGTACACGTCAGGAAAAAAAAAGGCACCCACTACCCCTTGCTCCCTTCCCTCAGTACAAGGGTCAGCTACCCCGCTCCTTCTTCCCGTGCCCTTTTCTACCGTACTCTTCACATTCATGCAGCCTATCTACCTATGGACAGTATTTGAATGACTTCACTGTACAGTAAGTTGCTGGTTTGACAATTGTTCTGCGTGTAGGTCATTTTTCATTTTTGTTGTTCAGTATATACAAATTAATTTGCAACTGGTAAAGCAGTCGACGTCTGTTTGTTTACTGCCAGAAATATCCGGTGATGAGGTTGGTGAAAGCGGGTAGATTAGAGCCTGAATAAAGTTATCTCTGTCTGTGGCGAGTCTAAACTATAGAAACATCTTTTTTCAGTCGACATTCAGTCACAATTCTACTTTGTAGAAAAAGCAGGATTATGGGATTATTTGCCTGCAGTAGGAAACGGTGCAACCTACTGAAATAAGAAATGCACTATTACGCAGACGCCCATGTCAAAGTATGACGTGGATTTGAACCTACTCTCATCGATCTCTTCCAATGGTTATGAGAGTCTAAAACACTGAACACGTGGACATGGTGCACTTGTCACCCAAAGTTGTGAGCAGGATCAAATAGGGATCCTCAGGCGATTGGTTCAAAATCTGTTAGGTTTGAAACCATCAATTAATATTTTTTGTCCACTTTATACAGGATTAAAAGGTATTTTTGTAATTTTGGGTCGGAATGAGTGAAAATCTCTCAAAAACATGAGATATGAAAACAAAGTGGAGACCAGACAGCAGAAGCGAAAATTTAAAACTGTCAAAACTCATATTTTACGTGGTACAATATATTTTTTCCAGTTTTTGTTTGTTCAAAAAAGATGATGTACTTTGTGGATGTATAGGTAATTTATCTCCCAACAACTTGGTGTGCTGTACAGAGAGTGAAAGGTTAGCACTGTTGTCAATGCGATTTTTTTTTTTTTCGTTTCTTTTTTTGGGGGGGAGGGGGGGGGGGGGTAAATAACCTAATCTCGACAACGTATTGAACGCTCCAGTCCGCTTGCTGCTGAACTTTTCACAACAATTTTGCGGTAATTTCTTTCATACTCTCAAGGAATCCAAGTGTTAAAAAGTCAAACCTATTCAGATTAATTATTCTCTAATGATTGTAAACAGTCGGAAACATGATTATTTTCATCTGAATGCAAGACTGATGGACAAACAATTTAATTATACAATACTTTAATTTATATTCTTTCTGAACAGACGATTTTTTTCGATGAAGTCTGTTCTGTTATACTTTGCCGATGCTGCACATTGAACACTATGATTACGTCACTCTGTGTTGTGTCCGGCGGTGAATGTTTGGTCCATATCTCAATGAAAAATATGATCATTGAGGGCCAAATTTTAAACGCCATAATAGACGGAATAAGCTGATCTCTTCTGCCAAAAATTTTGACACGTAACTTAAGGAAATCTTGTCTTTTTCTCCGAAAGTTTGACTAATAAAAAATGTTAAATTCAAAACATTCAAACATCTTCCAAATAATCATTCCTTTTTTGCCCCGTCAATATTCGTATCCATCCTCAAAGTCAAACCTTAAACCCGCAAATCTTATTCTAGAGTAAAAATTGACCAATGCAAACCATCCATTGTTCTCTTTATTTTAAATCTTAATGGAACATACCGAAAATGACAATGATTCGTCAACGGCAATCCACTCAGTTTGAAGGTATGATATCAGAGGAAAAATTCTGTTTTCTAAGACTGCGCACAAAGATATGTATCTAATATGTTGGCGGATTGCAAAGGGATAGTGTTATGTCGCTGGGAGTGGGAGGCTTTGCAGAATATCGTGTTATTTTGGGCAGGGCCGTAACTAACATTTTTTTCTGAACTGGGGGTGGGGGGGGGGGGGGGTATACGACATCGGTGCCCGACGGTTTTGTCATATCGCCCAACTATTCGGATCATAAACCCAATTGATTTTATCGAAGACATAAACGCTACAAATATACTTTCCATTGATAAAATGCTTACCTGGGAGGGAATTTTTTAGAATTTTATGACAGTGCTCACCATTACAAACCAGCTATGCAGATATGCCCGACAATCTGGGGACTTTCAACAGGTCCTGGTTATAAAAGTAATTAATAGTTACTTGCTCTCTCCCTGAGTGTAGATCTGTACCGATATAGTGAGGCGGGCTTTATTGCACTTTCTGATCTGTGTATATTTTTGTCGGGTTAGCAAGAGGTTTTGCTCAGCTAAGTACTCAAGACCGTGTACATTTTCGTTGCTCAAGCAAGGAGTCTGCCCAACTTGGTATTTCATTTTTTCTTCCCCATCATCTGTCTGATGAAACCCTGCATCGGGAGATTTTGATTTATTTTAGGCTCCTGCGGAAATAAGAAATTCGATTAGAAATTTGATCCGAAAGTCAATATTCGATTCGATTCGAAATCAGAAACCTGAATATTTTCGAATATACTTCGGCCATAACCATGAATGTTTACAGATTTTAATTAATCACATTATTTTATAATGACTGCTGTTCTGAGTAGAAATATAACTGATCTGTAGCGGTAACAGTGTTTGTAGCGATGTAGCTACAGCTGTACAACAGTTGTAGCTACATCGCTATGAACACTATTACCACTACAACTGTTCATTTCAACTTATTGTGCGTTATGACCAGTGACCAGTTTTTTTCCAAGAAAATGGGGTATCAGTCCTATCAGCCAGGTTCGATTAAAATGTTTATTGCTGCTGTTTCGACATTGCCGTCAACAATTTGAATAGTTTCAATCAATAGCTAGTATATTGGCATATATCTCAATTTATATTGTGGGAAGTGGTAAGGCGAAAAATGCACTCAACATAACTGTTTGTCTTTTAATAATCGGGGTTATTATTTTAGAAAAATCGTTTTCATTTGATGACGTATCCATCAACTGCGATCAGATCCGAAGTTCTTTTCGAAATTCGATTCATCTTCACCAATTCGATGCGATATTCGATTCGATCAAAATCGGAAATTCGCAGGTCCCTAATTTATTCAAGTCTTTTTTTTGGGGGGGGGGGGAGGGGGTGCAATGGTTCACCCCGCCCCAGAGATTACATCCCTTATTTTTTTCCAGCAGTAATTATATTTCCTTTCGGATGAAATAGGGCTTGCCGAGCAGGATCGGCCTGTACAAAGGCCCCAGCCCCACCTCCACCCACGTCCTTCAAAATGTTCCATTCTGATCTTTGGAAGAGGGCGGGTATGATTGTAGTCTGTCTTCACCCAATCTAGAAACTTTTAGGGCTTATTTTTCTTTTCATCAGACCAAATGCCGATAACGAGATGATCAACTAAGGCTGAAGTTGAATTCATGCCCCCACCCCCCTCCTCCCATTCTTTCTACACAACAGCCCAGAAACCATAAGGATACAGCTTATGACGTGTAGGAAACCGAGTACCATCCTAACGAGTTGCAATCATTGCCGCGTGTAACTGCCGGAGTTTTCGATTTAGACCAGACCAAAGCCAAACTGTATTTCAAAATAAGCAGCGTATCGTGCAGTTTTCCCAATATCAACAGTCCATCAGCACAAGTGCACTGACCTGTCTCGTCCAGGGACAAGGCAACCGAAGGGCTCGTATTAAATTCGAAATAAAGACTGTAAATGTAGCAGCTACACCGTCGAACGTGTGCACCCCTTATATAGTGCATTTGTGATAGTTGCGAGTGTTTATGCCCATTTGTACATACGGTGCAACCAACAGAACAGAATAATTTATGACGAGTTATCCAACTTCCAAAGTTGCAGTCGGAAATGATACAACCTACGAACAGACACTCAGGAATGAGAAAATTATTTATGTTTGGAAAACTACTGACGTATTTTATTTAGATGAAGTATTGCCATCAGACCTTCTAGCAAGAAAATAACCGATTGGATAGATCCACTGCAATGGCTTGAATGGAATGAATGGCTTAAAAGGGCCGATTGAAATGGCACGAAAAAATCTATGAAATATTTGCGTATATTTTGTTGAAAAACCGAAAAATATTTCGTCGTTAGCGTCGGATTGCACTAAACGGGGTACAATATACCCTATCATACCCTTCTCGAAATCTACCACTGACACCAAGACATATTTTGTATCTTTGTTCATGGAGGCCAATTGGCGAAAGGTGGGGGGGGGGGGGGGGGGGTGTATTCTTCTTGAGCTTCTTTGAGAACATTTTCGCTTTCATTTGTGAAACACTGGAATTGTCTCTCAAGTTTGTGTATTTTGTGTACAGCTATCGATTCGCATTACAGAATTTCTAAAGCCTTTGGGTAATGAAATAGCAACGTTTGTAAAGTGCTTAGAGGCTTTGTCAGAAAATACCCCCCCCCCCCCCCCCCGGCAAAAAAAAAAATGCCAACCGAAATATATCTTACATTGTTTTAATTACGTTGGGTGTCAGAACAAGAGCCTTTTGCACATACCATCATTTCCTCGCTGCAAATTTTATCTGGGTGAAGTAATTTTGTTTGCTGCGGAGGGGGTGGGTGGATGTTGATAACAGCTTCTGGGAAATAATGACAAAAATCTAAACGTGGGATGGAAGCTGCGTTTGCATCATTGCAAGAAACAAACTTCGTTAACGTCAGGAGTAGTTAGTTAATCTATCAAGGTGTGCTGAAACCCATATCCATATCAATAAACTTTTACTTTATTACACATTCTATCTGTACACATTTATCGAGTCAATAAGTAACATTCTGTGGAGGAAGGATATAATGTGGATCGCTTCTGACTCTTTTAGGGACAATAAAAACCACCCTTTCAGCAAAGTTTGTACAAAATCTCCTGTTGGTCACATTACAGAGAACGTTTTGTTGTGGAGTTTGTGTTGGGTATTGGAGAGTTTTCATTAAATGAATGCGTTTTAAAATTGATGTGCGCAACAAACTGTTTGGTGATTAGAACCAGAATATTGCCAAAGCTCTCAGAGATAAAATAAAAATAGGAAATTAGTGTCACAGTAACACATAAGCAATTTATAAAACACATCACGCTGCATGTGCACATCATTTATGCAAATTAGCAGTTGTCCTACGTTGAACAGTATTCTCCATTTATAAAAATAGCTACCCACAGAAAAGTTTTCACTGACCATTTATTCTCAAATCAGCCTGGTGGGAACTCAGGGGAGTGACGCAGACTAGTGTTTGTTTTCTGAGGTAAACAAGTTAGGTGTTACTGGAGCTGACAACCAACGCCTGTGTTGCTTGTCTGCATAATGTGGTATTTTGGGTATAACGATTGTCAAAACTTCAATTTACACCTTGGTTATAGTGGCTTTTTGGTGTTGGAAGTTACCGTAAATACGAATAAATTAATAATCTCAAGAGAAATGTTAATATACCAGTAGCAAAGTCTCGAGTGTGCAACCAAAAGCAAAGAAATTCGTTATCACTTGGTGCAATGCATGGACTATCAGTAAAACACCTATGGAGTGGAGTCATTTCTCTTCCGGGTTGAACCCGGGTGTTCACTGTCTTGAATGGTGTTACAACCAGATGCGTCACGACGAAGATCAATTGGGGTAGGGCTTGAAAACATGATTTATTCCGACTGTGACTGCTCATGTCACGACTGATGGAATACTTTAACTACATCTTTAATGCATGCCTTTGTTGAAGATATGCCTTGATGATGTAGTTGGAATATTATTCAGGTGTGTGTGTGTGGGGGGGGGGGGGGAGGGGGGGTTCTAGTTGAAATTTTTGATATTTCTTTGAAATTTATTTTGGAAATATAAAATATACTTGTAGTAGTCGTGACCCAAAGCATTGTTTACTTAAAACGTAGTGTACGGGTACTCAAAATTGATAATGTTCGGCCCCAACTTTGCCAATCGGGTTAGTACAGACCTCCATTTGCATGGCCAACCGTGTGTGCCGAATTTTCAGGTATCAAACCTGATCTCGTAAGACAGTGTATGATTACAAGCAAATTCGAATTGATATCTGAGACTCCAATTCAGATAAATATATCCTGACTGGGAAAAGTATTGTGGGTTTCAAACCCAAACACCCATTACCGACGCCACTGGTTTCAACAAAACATATCAGAGAGGTTTGTGCAAAGAAACAACAAAATCTTTCTATAGGTTTTTTCCCTTTTTTCTGTTGTTTTCAAAGACATTTGCAATCCTTCATACATCAATGATATCATTTCCAATCTCACAGTATAAGGTAAAGTTTCACCCGGTTTTCCTTCTTTATTGCAGTCTTTCAAAAGATATGTGACAAACTAATATGGTGCATTCATTAAAACCTTGACAAGATAATAGATACTTGTCAATTGTGTGTGTCTACAAGGTAGAGTCTGCAAACCCTATTCGCACAACGACCGAGTTTGAGGGAAAACATCCGTAAATAAGTCACTAAAGGTTTCCTGACTTGAAAAGTGGCAGTCGGAAATGATGTAATTCCAAACTAACTTGACCGGAGCACTCGCTTTGTGCTGCAGATTCTTTCTTGAAAGCTGGTTGACGACTTTCTTAGAATCAGGATTTTGTCTACAAATTTTGACCAAAGTCCAAATTTAAACGATTCGACCATACTCTCTCACAAAGGTAAGGTACAATGTATCCGAGGGAATATATGTAGCACCGTACTAACATCAACTGCATCGAAAACATTCAAAGGCAGGGGGCGTGGCGAGAGTATCACCTAAGGGCTCACATCTCTGGGAATGAGTTAAAGCTTGGAGTTTACAATAAGTATCATAAATTGTAATGCGATACTCAATAGTATTGGCATTATATACATATCATCCCATGAGGTGAATAAGTTGCTGTCTGCAATCTAAAGCACTGCAGTTAGCCCATTGCTCCACGCAGTGAGCGATAAAAAAAGCTCTAAAAATCATAGCTTATTAATTTGGCGATTATCGACCAAACTGTGTCATTATACCTAATACCCCACCCCCATTTCATAGGCGTACGAAAAATACGTTAGAAAAGAATACTCGAGAGTTTCGCAGTTACAGTTCTCGGAAAGTAAACTCTCTTCGACTAGTACACGTCAGGAAAAAAAAAGGCACCCACTACCCCTTGCTCCCTTCCCTCAGTACAAGGGTCAGCTACCCCGCTCCTTCTTCCCGTGCCCTTTTCTACCGTACTCTTCACATTCATGCAGCCTATCTACCTATGGACAGTATTTGAATGACTTCACTGTACAGTAAGTTGCTGGTTTGACAATTGTTCTGCGTGTAGGTCATTTTTCATTTTTGTTGTTCAGTATATACAAATTAATTTGCAACTGGTAAAGCAGTCGACGTCTGTTTGTTTACTGCCAGAAATATCCGGTGATGAGGTTGGTGAAAGCGGGTAGATTAGAGCCTGAATAAAGTTATCTCTGTCTGTGGCGAGTCTAAACTATAGAAACATCTTTTTTCAGTCGACATTCAGTCACAATTCTACTTTGTAGAAAAAGCAGGATTATGGGATTATTTGCCTGCAGTAGGAAACGGTGCAACCTACTGAAATAAGAAATGCACTATTACGCAGACGCCCATGTCAAAGTATGACGTGGATTTGAACCTACTCTCATCGATCTCTTCCAATGGTTATGAGAGTCTAAAACACTGAACACGTGACATGGTGCACTTGTCACCCAAAGTTGTGAGCAGGATCAAATAGGGATCCTCAGGCGATTGGTTCAAAATCTGTTAGGTTTGAAACCATCAATTAATATTTTTTGTCCACTTTATACAGGATTAAAAGGTATTTTTGTAATTTTGGGTCGGAATGAGTGAAAATCTCTCAAAAACATGAGATATGAAAACAAAGTGGAGACCAGGCAGCAGAAGCGAAAATTTAAAACTGTCAAAACTCATATTTTACGTGGTACAATATATTTTTTCCAGTTTTTGTTTGTTCGAAAAAGATGATGTACTTTGTGGATGTATAGGTAATTTATCTCCCAACAACTTGGTGTGCTGTACAGAGAGTGAAAGGTTAGCACTGTTGTCAATGCGATTTTTTTTTTTTCGTTTCTTTTTTGGGGGGGGGGGGGGGGGGGGTAAATAACCTAATCTCGACAACGTATTGAACGCTCCAGTTCGCTTGCTGCTGAACTTTTCACAACAATTTTGCGGTAATTTCTTTCATACTCTCAAGGAATCCAAGTGTTAAAAAGTCAAACCTATTCAGAGTAATTATTCTCTAATGATTGTAAAAAGTCGGAAACATAATTATTTTCATCTGAATGCAAGACTGATGGACAAAGAATTTAATTATACAATACTTTAATTTATATTCTTTCTGAACAGACGATTTTTTTCGATGAAGTCTGTTCTGTTATACTTTACCGACGCTGCAGATTGAACACTATGATTACGTCACTCTGTGTTGTGTCCGGCGGAGAATGCTTGGTCCATATCTCAATGAAAAATATGATCATTGAGGGCCAAATTTTAAACGCCATAATAGACGGAATAAGCTGATCTCTTCTGCCAAAAATTTTGACACGTAACTTAAGGAAATCTTGTCTTTTTCTCCGAAAGTTTGACTCATAAAAAATCTTAAATTCAAAACATTCAAACATCTTCCAAATAATCATTCCTTTTTTGACCTTCAATATTCGTATCCATGCTCAAAGTCAAACCTTAAACCCGCAAATCTTATTGTAGAGTAAAAATTGACCAATGCAAACCATCCATTGTTCTCTTTATTTTAAATCTTAATGGAACATACCGAAAATGACAATGATTCGTCAACGACAATCCACTCAGTTTGAAGGTATGATATCGGAGGAAAAATTCTGTTTTCTAAGACTGCGCACAAAGACATGTATCTAATATGTTGGCGGATTGCAAAGGGATAGTGTTATGTCGCTGGGAGTGGGAGGCTTTGCAGAATATCGTGTTATTTTGGGCAGGGCCGTAACTAACATTTTTTTCTGAACTGGGGTGGGGGGTGGGGGGGGGGGGGTATACGACATCGGTGCCCGACGGTTTTGTCATATCGCCCAACTATTCGGATCATAAACCCAATTGATTTTATCGAAGACATAAACGCTACAAATATACTTTCCATTGATAAAATGCTTACCTGGGAGGGAATTTTTTAGAATTTTATGACAGTGCTCACCATTTCAAACCAGCTATGCAGATATGCCCGGCAATCTGGGGACTTTCAACAGGTCCTGGTTATAAAAGTAATTTATAGTTACTTGCTCTCTCCCTGAGTGTAGAACTGTACCGATATAGTGAGGCGGGCTTTATTGCACTTTCTGATCTGTGTATATTTTTGTCGGGTTAGCAAGAGGTTTTGCTCAGCTAAGTACTCAAGACCGTGTACATTTTCGTTGCTCAAGCAAGGAGTCTGCCCAACTTGGTATTTCATAATTTCTTGCCCATCCTTTATCTGATGAAACCATGCATCGGGAGATTTTGATTTATTTTAGGCTCCTGCGGAAATAAGAAATTCGATTAGAAATTTGATCCGAAAGTCAATATTCGATTCGATTCGAAATCAGAAACTCGAATATTTTCGAATATACTTCGGCCATAACCATGAATGTTTACAGATTTTAATTAATCACATTATTTTATAATGACAGCTGTTCTGAGTAGAAATATAACTGATCTGTAGCGGTAACAGTGTTTGCAGCGATGTAGCTACAGCTGTACAACAGTTGTAGCTACATCGCTATGAACACTATTACCACTACAACTGTTCATTTCAACTTATTGTGCGTTATGACCAGTGACCAGTTTTTTTTCCAAGAAAATGGGGTATCAGTCCTATCAGCCAGGTTCGATTAAAATGTTTATTGCTGCTGTTTCGACATTACCGTCAACAATTTGAATAGTTTCAATCAATAGCTAGTATATTGGCATATATCTCAATTTATATTGTGGGAAGTGGTAAGGCGAAAAATGCACTCAACATAACTGTTTGTCTTTTAATAATCGGGGTTATTATTTTAGAAAAATCGTTTTCATTTGATGACGTATCCATCAACTGCGATCAGATCCGAAGTTCTATTCGAAATTCGATTCATCTTCACCAATTCGATGCGATATTCGATTCGATCAAAATCGGTAATTCGCAGGTCCCTAATTTATTCAAGTCTTTTATTTTGGGGGGGGGGGGGGGAGGGGGTGCAATGGTTCACCCCGCCCCAGAGATTACATCCCTGATTTTTTTCCAGCAGTAATTATATTTCCTTTCGAATGAAATAGGGCTTGCCGAGCAGGATCGGCCTATACAAAGGCTCCAGCCCCACCTCCACCCACGTCCTTCAAAATGTTCCATTCTGATCTTTGGAAGAGGGCGGGTATGATTGTATTCTGTCTTCACCCAATCTAGAAACTTTTAGGGCTTATTTTTCTTTTCATCAGACCAAATGCCGATAACGAGATGATCAACTAAGGCTGAAGTTGAATTCATGCCCCCACTCCCCTCCTCCCATTCTTTCTACACAACAGCCCAGAAACCATAAGGATACAGCTTATGACGTGTAGGAAACCGAGTACCATGCTGGCGAGTTGCAATCATTGCCGCGTGTAACTGCCGGAGTTTTCGATTTAGACCAGACCAAATCCAAACTGTATTTCAAAATAAGCAGCGTATCGTGCAGTTTTCCCAATATCAACAGTCCATCAGCACAAGTGCACTGACCTGTCTCGTCCAGGGACAAGGCAACCGAAGGGCTCGTATTAAATTCGAAATAAAGACTGTAAATGTAGCAGCTACACCGTCGAACGTGTGCACCCCTTATATAGTGCATTTGTGATAGTTGCGAGTGTTTATGCCCATTTGTACATACGGTGCAACCAACAGAACAGAATAATTTATGACGAGTTATCCAACTTCCAAAGTTGCAGTCGGAAATGATACAACCTACGAACAGACACTCAGGAATGAGAAAATTATTTATGTTTGGAAAACTACTGACGTATTTTATTTAGATGAAGTATTGCCATCAGATCTTCTAGCAAGAAAATAACCGATTGGATAGATCCACTGCAATGGCTTGAATGGAATGAATGGCTTAAAAGGGCCGATTGAAATGGCACGAAAAAATCTATTAAATATTTGCGTATATTTTGTTGAAAAACCGAAAAATATTTCGTCGTTAGCGCCGGATTGCGGGGTACAATACACCCTATCATACCCTTCTCGAAATCTACCACTGACACCAAGACATATTTTGTATCTTTGTTCATGGAGGCCAATTGGCGAAAGGTGTGTGTGTGGTGGGGGGGGGGGGGGGGTATTCTTCTTGAGCTCTAATTTGAATGAGAACATTTTCGCTTTCATTTGTGAAACACTGGAATTGTCTCTTAAGTTTGTGTATTTTTTTTACAGCTATTGATTCGCATTACAGAATTTCTAAAGCCTTTGGGTAATGAAATAGCAACGTTGGTAAAGTGCTTACAGGCTTTGTCAGAAAATACCCCGACACCCCCCCCAAAAACAAAATAAAAGCCAACCGAAATATATGTTACATTGTTTTAATTACGTTGGGTGTCAGAACAAGAGCCTTTTGCACATACCATCATTTCCTCGCTGCAAAATTTATCTGGGTGAAGTAATTTTGTTTGCTGCAGAGGGGGTGGATGGAGGTTGATAGCAGCTTCTGAGAAATAATGACAAAAATCTAAACGTGGGTTGGAAGCTGCGTTTGCATCATTGCAAGCAACAAACTTCGTTAATGTCAGGAGTAGTTAGTTAATCTATCAAGGTGTGCTGAAACCCATATCCATATCAACAAACTTTTACTTTATTACCCATTCTATCTGTACACATTTATCGGGTCAATAAGTAACATTCTGTGGAGGAAGGATATAATGTGGAGCGCTTCTGACTCTTTTAGGGACAATAAAAACCACTCTTTTAAGCAAAGTTTGTACAAAATCTCCTGTTGGTCACATTACAGAGAACGTTTTGTTGTGGAGTTTGTGTTGGGTATTGGCGAGTTTTGATTAAATGAATGCGTTTTAAAATTGATGTACGCAACAAACTGTTTGGTGATTGGAACCAGAATATTGCCAAAGCTCTCAGAGATAAAATAAAAATAGGAAATTAGTGTCACAGTAACACATAAGCAATTTATAAAACACATCACGCTGCATGTGCACATCATTTATGCAAATTAGCAGTTGTCCTACGTTGAACAGTATTCTACATTTATAAAAATAGCTACCCACAGAAAAGTTTCCACTGGCCAGTTATTCTCAAATGAGCCTGGTGGGAACTCAGGGGAGTGACACAGTCTAGTGTTTGTTTTCTGAGGTAAACAAGTTATGTGTTACTGGAGCTGACAACCAATGCCTGTGTTGCTTGTCTGCATAATGTGGTATTTTGGGTATAACGATTGTCAAAACTTCAATTTACACTTTGGTTATAGTGGCTTTTTGGTGTTGGAAGTTACCATAAATACGAATAAATTAATAATCTCAAGAGAAATGTTAGTATACCAGTAGCAAAGTCTCGAGGGTGCAACCAAAAGCAAAGAAATTCGTTATCACTTGGTGCAATGCATGGACTATCAGTAAAACACCTATGTAGTGGAGTTTCTTTCCAGGCAAAACCCACCTGTCTGTGAACAAACATGAAAATAATAAGGAAAGTTTTAGCCATTTCTCTTCTGGGTTGAACCCGCGTGTTCACTGTCTTGAAGGGTGTTACAACCAGATGCGTCACGACGAAGATCAATTGGGGTAGGGCTTGAAAACATGATTTATTCCGACTGTGACTGCTCATGTCACGACTGATGGAATACTTTAACTACATCTTTAATGCATGCCTTTGTTGAAGATATGCCTTGATGATGTAGTTGGAATATTATTCTGGGGAGGGGGTGGTTATAGTTGAATTTTTTTATATTTCTTTGAAATTTATTTTGGAAATATAAAATATATTTGTAGTCGTCGTGCCCCAAAGAATTGTTTACTTAAAAGGTAGTGTACGGGTACTCAAAATTGGTAATGTTCGGCCCCAACTTTGCCAATCGGGTTAGTACAGACCTCCATTTGCATGGCTAACTGTGTGTGCCGAATTTTCAGGTATCAAATCTGATCTCATAAGACAGTGTATGATTACAAGCAAATTCGAATTGATATCTAAGACTCCAATTCAGATAAATATATCCTGATTGGGAAAAGTATTGTGGGTTTCAACCCCAAACACCCATTACCGACCCCACTGGTTTCAACAAAACATATCAGAGAGGATTGTGCAAAGAAACAACAAAATCTTTCTATAGGTTTTTTCCCTTTTTCTGTTGTTTCTAAAGACGTTTGCAATCCTTCATACATCAATGATAGCATTTTCAATCTCACAGTATAAGGTAACGTTTCACCCGGTTTTCCTTCTTTATTGCAGTCTTTCAAAAGATATGTGACAAACGAACATGGTGCATTCATTAAAACCTTGACAAGATAATAGATACTTGTCAATTGTGTGTGTGTTTACAAGGTAGAGTCTGCACACCCTGTTCGCACAACGACCGAGTTTGAGGGAAAACATCCATAAATAAGTCACTAAAGGTTTCCTGACTTGAAAAGTGGCAGTCGGAAATGATGTAATTTCAAACTAACTTGACCGGAGCACTCGCTTTGTGCTGCAGATCCTTTCTTGAAAGCTGGATGACGACTTTCTTAGAATCAGGATTTTTTCTACAAATTTTGACAAAAGTCCAAATTTAAACGATTCGACCATACTCTCTCACAAAGGTAAGGTACAATGTATCCGAGGGAATATATGTAGCACTGTACTAACATCAATTGCATCGAAAACATTCAAAGGCAGGGGGCGTGGCGAGAGTATCACCTAAGGGCACACATCTCTGGGAGTGAGTTAAAGCTTGGAGTTTACAGTAAGTATCATAAATTGTAATGTGATACTCAATAGTATTGGCATTATATACATATCATCCCATGAGGTGAATAAGTTGCTGTCTGCAATCTAAAGCACTGCAGTTAGCCCATTGCTCCACGCAGGGAGCGATAAAAAAGCTCTAAAAATCATATCTTATTAATTTGGCGATTATAGACCAAACTGTGTCATTATACCTAATACCCCACCCCAATTTCATAGGCATATAAAAAATACATTAGAAAAGAATACTCGAGAGTTTCGCAGTTACCGTTCTCGGAAAGTAAACTCTCTTCGACTAGTACACGTCAGGAGAAAAAAAGGCACCCACTACCCCTTGCTCCCTATCCTCAGTGCAAGGGTCAGCTACCCCGCTCCTGCTTCCCGTACCATTTTCTACCGTACTCTTCACATTCATGCAGCCTATCCACCTATGGACAGTATTAGAAAGACTTCACTGTACAGTAAGTTGTTGGTTTGACAATTGTTCTGCGTGTAGGTCATTTTTCATTTTTGTTGTTCAGTGTATATAAATTAATTTGCAACTGGTAAAGCAGTCGACGTCTGTTTGTTTACTGCCAGAAATATCCAGTGATGAGGTTGGTGAAAGTGGGTAGATTAGAGCCTGAATAAATTTATCTCTGCCTGTGGCGAGTCTAAACTATAGAAACATCTTTTTTCAGTCGACATTCAGTCACAATTCTATTTTGTAGAAAAAGCAGGATTATGGGATTATTTGCCTGCAGTAGGAAACGGTGCAATCTACTGAAATAAGAAATGCACTATTACGCAGATGCCCATGTCAAAGTATGACGTGGATTTGAACCTACTCTCAGCAATCTCTTCCAATGGTTATGAGAGTCTAAAACACTGAACACGTGACTTGGTGCACTTGTCACCCAAAGTTGTGAGCAGGATCAAATAGGGATCCTCAGCCGATTGGTTCAAAATCTGTTAGGTTTGAAACCATCAATTAATATTTTTTGTCCACTTTATACAGGATTAAAAGGTATTTTTGTAATTTTGGGTCGGAATGAGTGAAAATCTCTCAAAAACATGAGATATGAAAACAAAGTGGAGACCAGGCAGCAGAAGCGAAAATTTAAAACTGTCAAAACTCCTATTTTACGTGGTACAATATATTTTTTCCAGTTTTTGTTTGTTCAAAAAAGATGATGTACTTTGTGGATGTATAGGTCATTTATCTCCCAACAACTTGGTGTGCTGTACAGAGAGTGAAATGTTAGCACTGTTGTCAATGCGATTTTTGTTTGTTTTTTTTTTTTGGGGGGGGGGGGGTAAATAACCTAATCTCGACAACGTATTGAACGCTCCAGTCCGCTTGCTGCTGAACTGTTCACAACAATTTTGCGGTAATTTCTTTCATACTCTCAAGGAATCCAAGTGTTAAAAAGTCAAACCTATTCAGATTAATTATTCTCTAATGATTGTAAACAGTCGGAAACATGATTATTTTCATCTGAATGCAAGACTGATGGACAAACAATTTAATTATACAATACTTTAATTTATATTACTAGGTATAAGTTGCGGATTCTAGGACAGCATTTACAAAACGTGTACACGTACATGTACGTGTACCGCCATAGGGATTCAGTGTTAAATCGCGTACAGAGTGTAAAAAATGTCGTATTTTCATGGTGTTCCAGAATCCACAATTGTTTTAAGGCTCACAGATCGCACTTTTGACATTCAAACACCCGTTGGCTAACGTGTAGATTCGACACATCGCTCAGAAAAGAAAAAATGTACGAAATTTGAAGAAAATGTAAATTTAAAAATTTTCTCGATGTTCCCATCGTGGATCAGACATTCGATCTATCGTTGGTGAACGCGAGCAAAAAACGTTTTGCAGCTTCTAGGACAGCATCAAAAAAGTGGTTTGCGGATTCTGGGACAAAAGTGCGATCCAATCGGGAAAACCCATTTGCGGATTCTAGGACAGGGAAAATCGACCTCAAAACGTTTTTTCGACTTTCGCCAATGGTGAAAAGTGAGCGTAAAGTGTAGTTACTCATCGAGGATTTTTTTAAAAACCGATTTGGGCCTCCGGTACATGGAGAAAAGGCAGTTTGCGGGTTCTGGGACACCACCACGTTCGCGATCGCGTTTCGGATGGTCTAGGGTGCGATCCGATCGGCAAAAACCCATCATGCTGATTCACCTCGCAAGTTTTGTGAGGTGAATCATGATAGAATCGATTTTGTTGAGAGGAAATAAAAAAGTGATTGATATATATAGGAGAGAAAAAAAAATATATAAATAGTTATTTAAAAAAATAATATCGAATCGAAATAGATAATAAAATGTACGTAAATCATGAACAATTCCCAGATTTTGAGAGCAAGGTTTCTTTTAAAAATGCTGATGAGAGCCTACGCATTCTGTGTGAATGAGCAACTAGGTCGCCTCTTGTTAGAACGATGCATCGGATGTCGGGATCATCTAGACTTTGATCACGAGAATCATTCGTGTCTGATGATGGAAAGGGAAAATATGGTTGTCAAGTATTTTGAACCGGCATTCGAATGCATTCAAATCAACAACGTGATCAGGTTTTGGAAGAGATTAGTCTTCTGTAGCAGGCGAGATAAGAAGAAATGAAATTGGCGCGTAGAAGTCTGACTTTAGAAGACAAGGGATGCATCATGAAATTATTGCTGAAGGAAGCATACGTCTAAGTTTTCTCATTGATATAAATAAGGGAGAATAGAAAATAAAAATAAATACACACATAAAATTTTTTATCTAATATTAGAAACAAAAAAACACAAAAATGAGAACCAGAAATAAATTGTATCCGACGTTAGATGACGACGAGGATGAGAAGCCGAGTGGCGTTTTGCCAATGACACCGTCACTAGAAGAGAAAGAAAGAGGAGAGAGGTATTGCATCGATCAAATCAGTAGAATCCAATTGTATCTGACTCAAGAGAGAGATTCTCGTCATTCTCTCAAGAAGAAGTATTTGCGTTTCCTGAAATTCGTCAACGCGGTCGACACGACACTCATCACGATTTCCATGGGTTTACACACGGCCGGCATCGGATTGTTGTCAACTGCGGTCGGTATTCCGATCGTGTTGACCATAGAAGGAGTGGCTCTCGCCGCCGGATTGTTTAGCACGCTCGGAAACTTTTTGAGTAGGAAATTATATCTGAAGGCTAGGAAACACAAAAAGATTCGTGTCTTGGCCGACTCCAAGATCGACACGATATCCGAAATGATCTTGATGGCGTTGAAAGACGATAGGATATCGGACGGAGAATACTTCACGATATTGGACGAGAAAACGAAATACGATGCCATGAAAGAAGCCATGAGAATCAAGACTTGTCAGATCATCAAGAAAGAGATGAAGGATTCTCTCATGGAAAAGGGAAGGAAAGAGGCCAGGGAGGAATTCAGTAAGATGATAGAACTCAAGAGCAGTGATTGAAAAAAATATATATAATAAGAACAGAAAAAAGAAATATTAAATTTATATATAAAATAAAAACGAAATTAATTTAAATAACTCCCAAAAAATGTATTGCGTAAAGTGTAAGAGAGTTACCGAGTCGAGGAATTCTCGAGAAGTACGAACTAAAAATGACAGACAGATGCTTCGCAGAATTTGCGATGTGTGTGGTTCGATCAAGACTCGATTTGTCAAAAAAAAGAACACGAGCACAGATAAAGGCATCGTGAATAAAATGATCAATAATCTACCTTTCGAAATGCATCTGCTGGGTCATAGTTTCACGGGACCCGGAACGAAATTGAACAAGAGACTCAACGCCGATCTGACTCCTAAATCTTGGAGCAAACCCGTGAATAGGGTGGACACGGCCACGTATGATCACGATCTGTGCTACGCCAGACATCCCGACACCAAGACTCGCAGCGACGTCTGCGATAAAAACATGTTGGCGAAATTGAGAGAGAAGATAGAACGTTCACTGGTCGGCAATCTGATTGGTGCAAAACGTTGATTTGGATGGGGCATTAAAAAAAAAAGGCGCATCGGAAAAGAAGAAGAAACGATTATTGATGAGCGAATTGGCCGAGGAGTTACACAAACCCATCATGCATAAATTTCGAAAGAGAATGGTGTTCATGAAGGGTTTGGATGACATTTGGTCTGCCGACTTGGTCGACATGAGATCGTTTTCGAGGTGGAATGAGGGCATCAAATATCTATTGACAGTCATCGACGTGTTTTCCAAATACGGTTGGATCAGAGCTTTGAAGAATAAATCGGGACCTTGCGTTGCCGAGGCTCTGAAGAGCACCTTCGACTCGTCTTCTTGAAAACCGAATAAATTGTGGGTGGACAAGGAAAAGGAATTCTACAACAAGCACGTTCGTCGATTAGTCGACCTCTACTCGATCGAAAATGAAGAGAAAGCCAGCGTGGTGGAACGTTGGAATCGAACGATGAAGGAAAAGATGCACAGATACTTCAAGGCAAATTCGACTAAGAAATACATATATGCTATGAACGGTCTGGTCAAAGATTACAACAACTCGCGACACAGATTGATCAAGATGACTCCTCGAAACGAAAAACGGGTCTACGCGAATCTATATCCTGAGAGATTTAAGATCAGGAAGAAGTCTAGAACGCCGAAATTTGTGGTCGGCGATCGAGTGAGAATCTACGCTTATAAGAAGCACTTCAAAAAGGGTTATACTCCTCGATGGACCTCAGAAATCTTCGTGATAATCGAAATATTTTACACCGATCTGGTGGCTTACGAAATCGAAGCTTTGGATGGAGAAGAGATCATCGGAAAGTTTTATGAACAACAATTGCAGAAGACGAAGTTTTAATAAGAAAACAATTTTTTTTTTTTATTTACTCTCTTTAACATTTTCTTGTTTACATATATATATAGGAGAGAAAAATAATAATAAAAAATAATTGAAACTATTTTTAGATAAAAAAGCAAGCTAATTAATAACCAAAAAACAAAAACCCTTCAAAAATGGCAAATATACTAGATATCGCACAAAGCATAGTGAAAGATGAAAGCATTCAAGAATACGAGGTTCATGAATATGAACCGATAACCGGAACGAGTTTGAGCAATGCGGGAGATCTAAGAATCAACGTCGAAACCCAAGATCTATTCGTCCATCCTAGTGGTGCAGGGACGTCTCACCAAGGAAGATGGGAGCGACTACGCCGACGACGACATGGTTACTCTAGCCAATAATGGCATCATGCATCTATGCAGTAATATAAAATACTTGCTATCCAGACAAGAGATAGAATCTGTGTTTCATCCTGGTCAGGCCACCACGATGTTCGGACTCTTGACGTATCCGGATGATTTTTCGAAATCCAGAGGACTCAATCAGTTGTGGATGAAAGACACCATCGGCCCTGCTAGTGCCAGCGCCATCGCGATATTCGACTACGTCGTCAAGACGTCCAGACCTAAAAGAACGTTTTCATTCAGGATACCTTTGAAACACATCTTTGGATTCGCAGATGATTACAACAAGATCATGTACGGATTCAAACACAATCTGACGTTGATTCAAAAAGGAAACGACGATGCAATAGTGAGACTCACTGCGACCGATGTGGGTAAGAAAACTCTACACAAGATATCATGGTTCGTTCTGCACGTGGAGCCATTGATCGTGGAAAAAACGCATCTCTACAAGATCATAGAATTCAAGAGTAAATTACCCGTGGGATTTAGAATGAGACAGTGCGACACGGCTAGCATTCCACTCTCCACGAATCACTTCGATTGGAGATTGATGGTGAAATCTGCTTCTGAGAGACCGCGTTTCATCATGGTCGCATTTCAGACCGATAGGGACGGGTCTCAGGAAAAGAATGCATTGCTGTTCGATCACTGCAATTTGAGAAACATGCAAGTGTTTCTGAACGCCACGAGATATCCAGCAATCGATTACAACATGTCGTTCGACAAGAACGATTTCTGCAGACTCTGCGGCAATGCCGCTGATTTTAGAAGGAAGTATCATGGTCTAGACGAATTGATGAGCAACCCTAACATATCTCGCGGCGAATACAAGTCGATGTATCCCATGTTTGTATTCAACGTCAGTAAACAGAGCAAACGACTCAAGAGTAGCGTCTTAGACATTCAGATCAAGATGCAATTCGATAGGAACGTGCCGAGAAAAACTGAAGCCTTCACCCTGGTCCTGTCAGATAGAGAATTACAATTCGAATCGGATGGAAATAAGATGTTGATCATTCGATGAGAGACGTGTGTGAAAAAAATTAATAAACGTTAAAAATGAGGATGTAAGATTAATTAAAAAAACCAAAATCTCGAAAACAAAATGGATGTTTTTGACACGAAAACAACAAATCATCTGTTCACTTCAGATCACTATGACGTTAAAATGAATTATTTGGAAAAATAGATTCAAATTGAACATGAAGAACGTAACACAAAAAAAGGATGGAATAATTGTGATTTTAATGAATATCGTTTAAAAGAAAAAGAAGAGTTTGATCTCATAAGATCTAATGAAGAAATTATAAAAAATACAATTTTAAAATGTCGCAAATGTAAGAAACATCAAATAAAAATCGAATCTCAACAAACTAGATCTGGTGATGAACCAACAGCCATATTCGCAAAGTGTATAAATTGTAATCATAAATGGATAGAAAATTAAAAAAGAGATGTAATTTTAATCATCGTCATAAGTGACAAAATTCTTTTACTAATGAAAGAAAACATTTCAGAAATCGTATAATAATATATAATAATAAAAAGTTATAAAAAAAACAAAAAAAAATAAAAGTAATGAGATCTAGAGAGATTTAACATCTTTCTAAATCTCATTACTTTTTATTTTTTTTTGTTTTTGTTTTTGTTTTTATTAATTACTCATTATTTTTAATTAATTATTTCCACGCGTTCACTGTTTGTTCAGAGGATCTAGTTCGATCAGTATGCTCACCACGGAAGTGCCGGCTTTGGGATTATTGGTTTTCATAACGAAATTAAGTCTCCGGCGTTCACTTTGAGAGGCGTGCCGAACGTGCTAATATTCGAGTGTTAATTCTCAGTCTTTTCGACGCTGTATTTCTTATCGCTCTCTACTCCATTCACCGTGAGATTGACGACTGCTCTGTTATTCAAATCCGTGGAAGCCAGAATCATTCGAATGATTTCACCTCCCAACGGCATGGGATATCCCACCTGACCATGTTGCAATCCGCTACCTCCATTTCTGAAAGACCACTCGGCTTCTCCCTCCTCTAATGTGCCAGCCTCTTCGGCCCACATGTTGATCAATTGCCTAGCGTATTTGACTTTCTCCACCACCGAAATCAGGGTGCAGGCGTCCGACACGGGATCTGGTAGATTCGTGAGCGTGTGTTTGCCCATGTCTAGTTTACCTTTCATGATGTCGCCCTATCTACAGACTGAGTTGTCATCCACGTACTTCCTGCTGACCACGCTGGAATTGAATTCAGGATCGTGATCGAGACCAAATAAATTCTGACTGTTCATGTTGATGCCACCCTCCATGGTTCCGTCAGATTGTTTGTTCAGGTAGAGATTGTCCACTTGCGATTCTACATATTCTTGAGATCGTATCACTGTGGAATCCACGTAGCCCTTGTTGACCACGGTGGAGTCCGCATCCACGTTGTCGACCTTGGACAGATTCAGTATCTTGTTGAATCCCACATTCAGATCTGATTTCATTTCTCGTCAGTCAGACTTTCTCTGTTCCAGATCTACGTAGTGTTTGGTCGCCATGTCCTTGGGATTCGTGGGAGTGGCCACATTCGTTATCTTGTTAGAACTGGCGTTCAATTCTGATTGCATCGTTTTCTGAACGTATCTACTTCTCAGATGTTCGTTGAATCGCGCGTGAGAGTCGTCCATATATTTCTTGGTTGTGGCATCGGTGGAATCTATGGGATTCGTGACGTTCACCAAACATTTGGATTTCAGATCGAGATCGTCGGTCATGGCTTTATCCATGTAATTATCTAGCATGATTCATTTGAAATCCGCGTTCCCCCGTCGACAGATTTTTTAGTCACCGTATCTGCGAGATCTATTGACTCGGGAAAGATTGTAGAGCTTCTTATCGTTCATGTTCAAAGGTTCCTCTCGATGTTCATATCTCCGAATGTAACGTTCCTCCAAGTTGGCAACGTCGTAACCATCGCCGACTTTGAGCATCTTCCTCCTCTTTTTGGGTCGACTTTCGTCGTCACCTCTACCAAATTTATTGACTGGCATGTTGTTTTGAGGTTTTTTTGTTTTAAAAAATATATTTCAAATACAGTTTATTAAAAATGAATTATTTCACTTATTTTTTGTTTTTATTCGATTAAAATTTTTTAAATAATTATTTTACCTTTATATACTATAAAAAAAAATCTCTCTCTAATGTAAATCGTTGAGAATGTCTTGAAACCGATCTCCTTCCGACCATCTCTTGAGAACGTAGAGACACAGGTGACCGCAAAACACTTGATCTGGCGATTGCATTCATTCCGTGTTGTAATGAACCATCGATTTGTCGAAATAGTTCTTTATTTCTTTCGGCGGCGAGATTCCGTAGCTGTGAAAATAATAATTCTTCTTCTTCCCGTTCTTGAACTATGCCAGCCAGTGAGTGCCTTCACCCGATAAGTCATCCAGATTTAAAATTCTGCATTCCAATTGTCGAGGTCTTCTCTTCGGCAAGGCATCTCTGGAAATCACACCTAGAAAATCTTTGATTTTCAAATCCTTCGTCGTATTCGACAGATCGATGTTGGATAGGGGTTCGTTAGGTAAGACGACACCTTCTACGGATATCTCTATTTTCTTATTCATAAATGTGTATAATTTTTTTTTATTCATTTATTTTATTATAATTCACTAAAATGACCTTATTTTTTATATTTTGTTCTCTTTATTTTTTAAACTAACTCTCTCTCGATGTCTCTATTGACTTCCATAATCTTGAATCCATCTAATTCCTCTTGATTTTCTGGAATCCTATCATTCTTAATCATATCTGGAATCCTATTGTCCATAATCATATCCAAAGTCCAATGTCCGAGTGCCAAAGTGCTTATTTTATCGTCTAATCATCGTCGGCCATCAGCAAAATCTTGTTGACTATTTTGGTATACAAGTCATGATTGTCACTTCGAATCGATTTCATAGTCTTATACAGTGGACCACTTCCGAACAGACAATCTTTATACTCTAGGAAAGAGATGTTTTTCTTCACCATGCACGCTTTAACCCCTTTACACTTCTTGATCTCTTCACCTTCTAGACGATAAGCATACAGTTTGGGTCTCAAACCCACGAATTTGATGATTTGTTTACTGCCGCTCTCATCCTTAAATTTACCCAACACCTTCTTGTTGTCATTCGCTTGAATGTTGGATGGGTGCTCGACGGGATAATTGCTTGTGTCAAACCACGCGGCCACGTCCGGAGATATATCTCGGTAGACGTCTTTCATCTCTATCTCGTAAACTAAACTGTCCGTGTCGGTGAACAGTAGTTTGGCTTTGTCACCAAATTTTCGTTTGACGTAATTGTAGTGAAACTCGTACATCAATCGCTTGCTGATATCTAAGATTATCGGTCCGAGATAATAGGGTTTGTCGAACTTCAGGTGCATCTTTTGCATGTGAATGGGCACTAGATTTTCGTCGAATATGGTTCGGTGTCTGTAATTGTGTTTCGCCACTAATTTTTTAGCTCTTTTCTCAGACGTGACGATTTGAATGTCGGTTCTCTTCTTGATGTTTTCCATCGATTTACCGTACATGCAGTTGTTCATGAGTTTGAAGAAATCTTTTTCGAAATCATTCTCGGCACGAATTCTAAGATTCGTATTGAGATCGATGTATTTTTTCATCCAAGGCTCTTCGTCGAATCGAATGACGCGATGTATGTCAACTAATTTCATTCTGTAATCGACGTATTGTTTCAAATTCTCACTGTAGACAACGTACTTACGTTTGTTAAATAAATTGGGAATGAGTTTTTCCTCGTCTCCTTCGATCAGTTCCATTCGTTCAGGAGCTAGCGGATAATCATTGTGTAGATCATGTAATTATTCTGGATAGTTCAAATCGACTTCTAAAATGCAAGAATAGTCTCTCCATTTTTGCATCTCTTCCGGTTCCGTCACCCATTTGAAATTTCCAGTCGGTAAAGGACAACTCATGGCCCAACCATACAGATTATTAGCGTCCCAATACTGTATGTATTTATTCAATCATTTCGAATCGAAACCTTCTTTCATGTAGGGATTGTTGGCTTCAGAATATCTGTGAGAGATCATCGAGACGCCACCTCTCGCAGCCTTTTCGAACATGAGCAACATGTCCACGTCGGATAATAATTCCTATTGGATTTTGGTGGTCTTAAAAACAGCGCTTCCATGCCAGAGCGGGTGTGGTGAAATACCAAGCCAGATCCAGATCGTAATTTCGACGACAAATGTCTCAAAAACTTTCGAACACGTCTGCCAGGAGCAGAATGTCGGTCTTCGGATAGAGATTGTGATAATCTATCATGGTTTTCATATCGAATGATTTCCACACGTTTTTGGCGTATTCATAATTCTCGTCGGAAATGTCGGATTCGTATAATTTCGAATAAAAATCTTCTTTTGAAGGTAGCGCAGTGTTGTCAAATTTCTTTAGATCGTTCATGTAATCGTAAGGATAGTTTCCTTTCCTCAACATGACATCTACTCGTTCTCCGAAGTGTTCGCTCGTGATTTTAAATTTATCCTTGCTCATGTTATCGACTAATTTTTCCAGAGCGGTCAACATGAATTTAAAACTGTCGATGAAACGTATGGCTCTATGAATGGATTTTGCATTTTCATTCAACGTCTCTCCGTCGATTACTCTTTTCTTCTCCATGACCTTCCATTTCGTGAAGGAAATGTATCTTTCTTCATTGTTCGCGATGCAGTTTAATTCTTCGCATGAGATATTTCACGAACAGATGACTGTCGTAACCCGAGAGGTTGTGAAATATCACCAGATAAAAAACGGCATCTCGATATTTTAAATTACACTTGCTGTGAGACGGACCATGATACAGACCTGTGTAATGATCGTGGTCTCTAACCTTCTTATTTTCCTCCGAATTCTCGTTGAACGATTGTCTGCATATGTGACATTCGATGGCTCTGTTATTTTCGTCCTGCTGCTCTTGTGTGATGATCATTTTCGCCGGAGTTTTGAATTTGTTGTATAAAATTTGAACTTTTGATTCTAACTCTTCCACGAACCTTTGAGCCACGTCGTCATCTTCACGCTGTTTCATGTAGGTGAAGGGACCCATGTCGTGTTGCGGGTCGAAAGCGCATTCCACGTAAATGCAATAGCCTGAAGGCGTATGTTTCTCATATCTTTCGACGTAACTTCGAAGAACATTGGGTTGGCAAGATCTCATTTTCAGGGTGAAGCATTCGAAATCGGCGTACACAACGAATGGTACTTTTAACCTTCTATTGTGATTTTGAAAGTTCACAATGGTGTTGGGTTTGGGCATTTCGATGGCGACACCTTGATTTTCGTTGCAATATTCCTGATGTTTTGCTAACGATTTTTCGCTGTGAAATGTGTTCATGCAGTTGCAACATAAACATATCTTTCGTTTATGTTTATTATTTTGTCTCGACAGTAATTGGGTTGAATCTTTAACCCAACAATAATGATGATTGTCACCATTCGAAATCAATAATAAAATAATCGTCTTTTCTCTTTCGAGATACGAAGTCTGTCTGAGAGGATAGATCATTCATTTTTCATCATCGTATCCCAAGACATTCACCGCTACGGTGGGATTTTGAACCTCAAAACGTTCGATGTGTTTTAACTGCATTGGAATTGTCACTCCGGTCCAATCGAGATTTTTAGAAGTCTCCTCGTAACAAGAAACTCTCTCGGGATGGATTTTGACGGGGTATAAAGCGGAGGTGACTGCCCATTTAAAACACTGATCATCTTTATTTCTCACATTGACCACAGAGTGTTTTTTAACTAAGAAATATGGTAATTCCACGTAGGAAGACGCTTTCAACAAATCGTTTTTAGTTATATGAATTTCGAGTTTCAACATCTCATCAAACGTCCAATTACTACCTTCATGTTGATATTTCGCGAGAGACGTCAACATCTTGTCTTTCATCATTTCGAAAATGTCTGATAAATCTGAACCTCGAAATATGGGTTCGACATTAGATCAGAAATATGCATTTTTCACGATGCTCTCACCGGAATTCACGTCAATTTTATTCATCATGCAATGGAGTATCATCTTAATTTTTTGTCCCACGTTCATGTGTTCATGAAACAAATCCAATACTTTTTTCTTCACCCGTTCCATGAACAATTTCGGATCGACTTTCTTGAACGAGGGAACTACGGCAAAAGTTTTAGAAATGCCTTTGATCTCACTCTCCCGTTCTACGGGATTCGATTGGAATGCTTCTATGATGACTCATGCTACATATTCTTCTCCCTTCTCTCCGTCGATTGCTCATCGAATTTTGTTCGATATATCTCGTTTGTCTTGATTCTGAACTGCATCACTCGTTTTAGTTTTAGTTTTTTTTTTCTTTTGAAACTTGAAGTTCATTGACGGCTTTTCATTTAGTCGTCTTCTTATTTTGGCAACCGAAACGCTTTTTTTTTTTCGATGTCGGCATTTCGATTCCCTTTACTAGCTTTTTCTTCTCATTTTTCGCAACCGAAGCATTTTTTGACATCGTTGCTATCAACATTTTGTTTGCCTTTTCATCGAGCAAACTATGAAACTCCTCACACATGATCATTCTAATTTCATCACGCTCCACATTTCGTTTTCTATCATCAGGCATTACTGTTATCAGCTTATTTTTTTTTGCAATTCGAGTCTGTTTAAGTTTGTCCACTTTCGATCTTTCGATTTTTTTCTTTCCATCATTTCGCAAATGATACTCCTGTATGACTTCAATTTTTTTTTTATTTGGTTCTATGATTTCTGAAATTTGGAATTTTTAATTCTCTACACATCTCATTTAACTGAGGTACGGTTTTCTCATTTAAATTTTCCATTTTTTTATTTGTTTGCTTCATTTGTAAGAATATATTTTTTTTTGAATTTTGTATTTAAATAATAATTTGTTAAAAAGTTTTAAAATAGTCTTTATATATATGTAAAAAAAAAATTTTCACATTAAAGAAATTTAAAATTAAAAACTTTTTTGTATATACAGAGAGAAAAAAAAAACTTTTTTAATAAATTATTATTTAAACATAAAATTCAAAAAAACAAAAAAAAATTAATCAATTTTTTATGTTCCTTAACTTGAGAAAAATTGAATTAATACGAGAAAAAAAAGGACATTAAAATTTAAACTTTTTATTTATATAAAAAAAAAACACTTTTACAAAAAAAAAGTTTTCACATTAAAGAAAATTAAAAATTAAAAAACTTTTTATAGATATATAGAGAGTCAAAAAAACAAACTTTTTTAACAAATTATTATTTAAACACAAAATTCAAAAATATATATTATTTGCAATAATTCATAAAACAAAAAAAACAAAAAATAGTCGATCATGACAACAACACCTAAAAGTTGCGAATTGAAATTGAAACGAGTCGAAACGAGTCGAAACGTGTAAGAAATTCGGTTGTAAAATCTATAGATTACAACGACACGCCATCAAATTGAACGAGGTCGAGACGAAGGGCTTAGAGCACAAATACGACAAATATAGCATGCCTTTGAAATTGGATGAAGCCACGCTCGATTTGTTTTACGAGTACCAAAGCGATCTACAGAAAATCGTCGTTGCCAAAGACAGAAAATTCGACAAGGACGATTTGTCATTGCCCTACGGAAGTTACATATATCCAAAAATCTCTCTCGAGCTCGTGAACAAATCAGGTGGTGAGAGCGCGTTCACAGATGTAAAAAAAGTCACAAAAGTAAAGATAAACATTCAACACATTTTCGAAAAAGGAGAAGACACAACCGTCAACATGCTAATAATGGACTTGGAAATATAAAACAATAGAGAGACTGATTTTTTAGCGAAGAAGAAGGAAAAAAAGTAATGAGATTTAGGGAGGTTGAACATCTCTAGATCTCATTACTTTTTTGTGTTTTCATACTTCTTCTTCTTCTTCTTCACTATCGCCCATATATATTATAATAACGTTTCCTTTTTTCTCAAATTTCGACGTCGATTTTTCTTTTCTTTTTTTTTGTGATATATTACATTTTTATAAGAACACATTTGTTTATCTGTATCATAATTATGAACGAATGTGGTGCATCTCTTGGTAACACTCACATCATTACGATTCTCTTCAGAAGGTAGTGGTGGCGGTGGAAAACGTCTCATTCTTTTAAATTTCAACCATCTATCCCAATCTTTGTTAAACTCTTTTTCAGTTCTTTCCTAAGATATCCATTATTAGTGTCTAATTGTTTTTCCACATCTTCTCCCCACACTATCCCGCAATATTCATCATTAGTGTCTAATCATTTTTCCACATCTTTTTCGCACTCTATCCCGCGATATTCATTATTATCGTCTTAATTGTTTTTCCACCTTTTTATCCATTGTATATTAATTTTTTTATACTTTCTATGATTTATATTTTTTATATTTTATTTAATTATATAATTTTTTTACATTATAATAACATACTGAAAATCGGTATATTCTTAAACAGCGAATTCTCACCAAACAGCAAACCCTTACCGAGTCACTCAATGTTCTGTCCACTCTTCAGATAGAGACCATTTCCACTGAAAGAGTTGCCACCTCTAACGGGTTCTAGATACAATCCTTCACCGTTGTCGTCTATGTGGACATGACACACGGCTCCTCCCTTCTTTAAAAACAGTCTGCTGCCACCCATTAATTTCTCAACTGCCAAACTCGCGAGTCCCAAGAGAGCTCCCACGCCAAGAGTCTTCCCGAGAAAGGGCAATGCTTTTGCAGCAAAGGGCAATGCTTTTGCGGCGATTCCTGCCAATAGGGGTAGGAAACCGCCTTTCATTTTCAAATTGTATTTCAAGGACTCAATCTCACCTTCAACCCTCTTCCATCACCAATCGCTTTCTCCATCCTTTTGATTTGAGTTCTGGTCCAGGCGATTCGATCATCACCGCTACTCGTCAGATCTTCATGAGTGAATTTGAATCTCACCGGCTCGCCTCGAGTTAACGCTCTCTCAAGTTTCTTCCTCTGTCCTTTGGATATGTTCATGGTTTTAACCCTGTATTCAGTCATATTTCTTTTTTGAAAATATATTTTGTTCAATTGTTTTTTTGTTTTAATGATAATTATATATATTAAATAATTTTTGTAAAATTAATATTGCGTTTATTTTTTCTTATTTATATATATATTATACATATATACACAATATTTTTTTTTTTTTCCTTTTTTATATTTCTCTTATGTGAAATTGTATTGTCACCCTCTCTCCACGAAGATCTAACAGTTCACCATTTTGATCCGTCAACGTGGTTTTGAGACTATACAACGTGTCTAAAATCACTGGTAGATAAACTAAATTTCGAGGTCGTTCCACGATTTTATAACCCAGCGACATGTTTGGAAAGAAAGAATAGATCGTTGGTTAAGCGCTACCATTCACGTAGCTTCCAGCAATCACACCCACGTTCACCAGAATGATATTGACTGCAAGAATGTTGACCGTATTTTCAGATGCCTCGTGGCCTCGATACATCTTTCAATCGAATCCCAGCATCTTGCCTATAGAATTGTCCATGTTGAAATCCACTCGAAAATTATCTTCCAAATCCAACATCGTCTGTAGGGTATTAGGGTTGGGAGCGAGTCTGATCTTGTTGCTTCCCTTTCCATCCGTCTTCATTCGTGTCTGAATGTAATTGTTCAAATCATCTATGTCGTAACTTCCTTTGGAAATTCGAATCTCCAACCAATCCACTCCGTCAGAATACTTGAACGAGTTATTCTTTTCGGTGATGTTGGGAAAGGAATAATAAGTCTTCAGATTCACCAACGCCATCTCGTATATTTTCTCTCTATTCGTTTCGATGGAAGGTTCAAATTTCATCACGAATCAAGTCGAATCGCCACTCACCATGATTTGAATGGATTGTTTTGCAGCCATATTCTCAGCTATCCATTCTAACAATTCTCCTTGTTCGAAAATTATATTTTTAATTTTTATTTTATTTTTTCAAAACTAAATTATTGATGATTTATTATTTTCTAATTTTTGTTTTCACTCTCTATTTTATTATCATCAGAAACATAAAACTTTTCGAATCCGCTCCGATATTTTCTGCGATTAAATTCGCTAGTCAAATCGATCACGACAAAATTGTAAAGTCCTCCATCCCAAACCCTCTTGCAGAATCTCCTGAATTTCGCCACGCTCATGTCGTTTGCAACGTGATCACCATAGATGTGATTGAGATTCTTGAGATTCTGGCGAAAGAGACATAGTAAATTAGCGTTCTCCCTTATCATCTGTCTGGGCAGTCGAAAATAATTCTTCGACAGGTAGAAACAGTCCACGTTGCTGTGACGACCTCTAACATAATACGATTCACATCGGTTCTGTCTCTACAAAAGCAGATCATCAAAATTCATGAGATTCTTGTCTTCTGATTTCAATTCTCTAGGATCCGGAACATCACTAGCCGTCTCATAAAATCGACACTCGACGTTCGAAGATGCATTTCTCTTCCTCAATTCCATCGCCGCACCGTCCAAAATGGTCGAAAGAGAAGCTTCACTTTTGTCGAATTCCTCCCTACTGTCAAAGATTCTGGCTATGACATCCTTGGGCAATCTACGATCCATGCACTCTCAAAGCAATCTGTATTCGGGTTGAAACAAACTCTTGCCAAACACGAATAATCTGTCGTAATCCAACCAGCCTGGTTGCAACAACAGATTCATCAACAGATTGGTCTTTCCACAATTCGATTTTCTCACTATCAAGCCTCTTATGCTTTTGGGAAAGAACTCGTTATTCGACCTCTTGGTCACGGCGTCGTTCTAAGACATATCTTTCATCTTTCCTTTTTTTATTTTCTTGTTATTTTTAGATTTTCAAACACAATTTTTACGTTTTTTCAAACTCAGTTTTTTATAAATATTATTATTTATTTATATTACACTGTCACGAGTTCTCTTCAATCCAGATCCATTCATCATTTTGCCTAAATCTTGTATGGGTACCACAGCATCCTTAAAATCTTTCCAACTTTTTGGCGATCACTCTAACGATCAATGCGTGGGCTGCCCTCTTGCCAGCCACAGAAGCGATCCTACCACTAGCTTCAGAAGCGGCTTTCTTACCAGCATCCGAAGTCATCCTTTTACCGACCTCAAATGCGGTCAATGCGAGTTTTGTACCTGCATTGCTCGTGAACGCTTGCATTATAGAATCGATGATGCCAGAACCGCCTTGAACGTAAGTTCTGACATATCCCCTGTTCTTTACCACAACATATTTTTATTTTATAATATATATTTTGTTTTTTTTCACTTGAAAATCGTTTGTTGTTTAAATACTTTTTATTATTTTCTAGTGTAAAATTTACTGTTTTTATTTTATCTATTTTTTGCTTGTTTGTTCTCTCTACTTATTATATATATATATCAATCTTTCAATTCGTTCATCAGCCTTTTATAATCGCGTTTATTCAAAACCTTCTGCCTCAACAATTTGTCGCATATGCTCACTATCTCATTATCTAATTCAGTATTACCAGTGCGTCGACTTGCCATCAACAATCTCAATCTCTGAGACAGAGCGTCAGAATCGCTCGGAAGAAAAGTGGTTCTCATTCCTTTCCCAGTCACCGATTCGACGAATTTCTTATTCATATCCCATATGGGTTTCACCTCCTTCGTCCACTTGTAGCCTCTATTGGCTTTGGGTCTCGTTTCTCTGACATCGTTATTTCTCTTCATGGCGTGGGGCTGAACCAGAATGTCGCCGTAATTGTCGAAATCCCGATCTGTGTAATCTCCAGGCTTGTCAAAAAGGAGCAATTGGCGCAGTCCAGGAGTTAATTCATACCTATTCGAGCCGACGATTAAATTATCATCATCCTCTCGCACTTTGGTGTTGCCTATGAAAGTTCTACCACTAGAATCCTTTTAAATTCCATACAACAGATCTCTCTTACCACCATCCTCGGATGACGCGATGCTATCAGTGGTGATAGTCGAAGTGGCATCATCGCTTTCACTCACGTCGGTTTCGATTCTCATGGGAACATAATCCGGCGATGATCTTTGAAAGGAAAACCCCCTTGTAAAACTGCCAGGCAACGAACCCATTCTCAAACAACTTTCTTTTATGGGCTTCAATTCGTCAATGATCTCCTTCTTCGTTCCTGAACCTCTGTCACGGGTTTCAATAATTTTGTGGTTTCGTGTCTTAATTCCATCTCTCCCAATTGCCTGCTTCTGTCAGTGGATCGAATGCTTTTTTTGACTGGTTCGTATTTGTCGGGAAGTTGATCTCTCCGCTTGGAATCTGTGATGTGTAAAAACATTTTTTCGTTTTTTAAAATTATTCATATTTCGTTTAGAGTATGGTAACGTGAGTTATTTTATTATTCTCAAAAATTAAATGTATAATTATTTTTAGGTTTTATGTTTTAAGTAAATAAAATCTTCTGTCTTTAATATATAATAACTAAAACCAGTTGAGGGAAAAACATTTTACAAAATGAAACCTTGATAAATGCATTTTGCCCTCGAGCATTTTAAAGATCACATCACCGATTATTCACACCGTGACGAATAGAACGACTTTGAAAAGTGTGAAAGTTTAGCGCATAAGAATGTTTTATCGTAATCCTCAAACAGCATTTTAGATGAAGTGAAAAATTCTGTTTTAAAACCATTTTATGAACAAAAAATGAAAAACCGGTTTTCAAAAAATGATTAAGTAATTCTTTCTAATTTAACGCATTTGAGAAGAATTGTATCCGTCAAAAGGGTTTATTCATATCTCCGAAACATTATCACGAGTCAATTAAAACTCAATTTACCTCTTAAAACCTAACTGAGTGGAACGCGATTTTTCCATTTCATTCATTGAATGAAAAACCTTTCATTTACATCGGAACAAAAAATGAAACGATTTGCGAAGATTTCATAGTGTCAATTAAACACAAATTTTACCACTTAACTATCTGAGTGCAATATTGAAAACTCCACAAACCTGATCTATTACGATTTACCTTAAAACTCAATATGACAAAACGTGGATGGACGATTTCCATCGGTTCTAATTTTCCAAACTCGAATTTTTCCGTTTTGGTTTTGAAAAAAATCCTCGATGAGTAACTTTGCTTTACACCCACTTCGCGCCGTTGGCGAACGTAGGGAAAACGTTTTGAGATTTTTTCCTGTCCTAGAATCCGCAAAACATTTTCAGTGATCGGATCGCACCCTCGAACATCCGAAATGCGATCGTGAGCGTCGGTGTACCAGAAGCCACAAACGCATTTTTGATGATGTACCGGAAACCACAATCAGTTTGGGAAAAAATCCTCAATGTCCTAGAATCCGCAAATCATTTTCACCGATCAGATCGCACCCTCGACCGTCTGGAACGCGATCACGAACGTCGGTGTCCTAGAAGCTGCAAAAGGTATTTTTGATGACCTCCAGATGGGAGCTATTGATTTTCTTCCATTTCCATCAAAAGATGTTGCCGCTGGCAACAACCATTGAACTTAGTTTAGTGGTGCATCAATATATTCCTTTGGCATGCCCTACATGACACATTTATGATCAGATCGATTTGAAACTTTGTATGTTTGTTTGGGGTTACCTCTAGATGGGAGCTATCGATTTTCTTCGATTTTGCCACTGGCAATGACCTTCGATGAACTTAGTGCAGTTATGCAGCAATATTTCCCTTTGGCATACCCTGTAGCGCACATTTTTGACCAGATCACTTTGAAACTTGGTATGCTTGTTTGGGGTGAGCTCTAGATGGGAGCTATTGATTTACTTCCATTTCCGTCGAAAAATGTTGCCGCTGGCAACGTTCTTGAAACTTATTTAAGTCAGACCTCAATATTTCCCTTTGGCATACCCTACAGGGCACATTTATGGTCGGATTGCTTTGAAACCTGGCATGCTTGTTTGCGTGACCTCTAGGTGGGAGCTATCGATTTTCTTCCATTTCCGTCAAAAAATGTTGCCACGGGCAATAACCTTTGAACTTAGTTTAGTCAGGCATCAGCATATTCCTTTGGCACGCCATACCGGGCACATTTATGATCAGAATGGGTTGAAACTTGGTACGTTTGTTTGGGGTTTCCTCTAGATGAGTGCTATCGATTTTCTTCGATTTCCGTCAAAAAATGTTGCCACTGGCAATGACCTTCGATGAACTTAGTGCAGTTATGCAGCAATATTTCCCTTTGGCATACCCTGTAGCGCACATTTTTGACCAGATCACTTTGAAACTTGGTATGCTTGTTTGGGGTGAGCTCTAGATGGGAGCTATTGATTTACTTCCATTTCCGTCGAAAAATGTTGCCGCTGGCAACGTTCTTGGAACTTATTTAACTCAGACCTCAATATTTCCCTTTGGCATACCCTACAGGGCACATTTATGGTCAGATTGCTTTGAAACCTGGCATGCTTGTTTGCGTGACCACTAGGTGGGAGCTATCGATTTTCTTCCATTTCCGTCAAAAAATGTTGCCATGGGCAACAACCTTTGAACTTAGTTTAGTCAGGCATCAGCATATTCCTTTGGCACGCCATACAGGGCACATTTATGATCAGAATGGGTTGAAACTTGGTACGTTTGTTTGGGGTTTCCTCTAGATGAGTGCTATCGATTTTCTTCAATTTCTGTCAAAAAATGTTGCTGCTGGCAATGACCTTCAATGAACTTCATGTAGTTATGCATCAATATTTCTTCGGATCGCTTGCAGACTTGGTGTGCTTGTGTGGGGTGACATCTATATAGGAGCTGTCGATTTTCTTCCATTTCTGTCAAAAAATGTTGCTGCTGACCTTTGAACTTAGTTTTGTCAGACCTCAATATTTCCCTTTGACCCACCCCTCAGGGCACATTTATGATCGGATCACTTTGAAACTTGGTATGTGTGTTCGGGGTGACCTCTATATGTGAGCTATTTCTTTTCCATAAAAACTTATTGTCATTATCACCAGCCTTTGAACTTACTGAATTTGTGCAGCAACTTATCCCTTTTGCACTCTCTGCAGGGTATATTTATGAATTTCCATAAAAAAAAAAACAAAAAAAACATTGCCATAAGCTATGACCTTCAAACTTAGTGCATTTGTGCATTAGCATCTTCCTTTGGCATGCCTCAGAGGGCACATTCATTATCAGGTTATTTTAAAACTTTGTAAACTTATTCAAGGTGACAAAGATAGGGGCTATTGATTTTCTTTTCATCTCCATCAAAAACTGTTGCTGTTAGCAACAATCTTTGAATTTATTGCATTTGTGCATCAACATTCTACAGGCCACATTTATCATAGGATTGTTTTTGAACTTGGTGTGCTCATTAGGCAAGACCTTTAGATAAGAGCTAATGATTAGCATTCATTTCTGTGAAAAAAGTTGCCATTTACAATAACCTCTGAACATACTGCATTTATGTATCAACATTCTTCCTTTAGCCAGTCTTACAGTTTACATTTAAAAAATGCATGGATTACTTTGACGTTGTGCACACACAGTGCTGTTATGTTGAAATTTCACCAAATAACATTGGTACCAATGATCTTCAATTTTGCCATTTCACTTGTAACTTGCCAAGTTCAAGTTTGTCAAGTTGCGCTACAGTGTCATTGACACTTTCATTTTCATTTTTTGTCTCAAAAACATAGGTTATGACCCTTCATAGGAACGAGCTCGACGAGCTCGTTCCAATGAGGGGACATAACCTATGTTTTGGAGACAAAAAATGAAAATTAACTTATGATTTTTTTTAGAATAGCACTGGCCGGTTTTGGCCGTTACGTTGGGTAAAGGGTTAAAGAAACATTCAGAATCTATGACTAGAATCAATAAAGTTTCCTTGTGTGAAGAGATTCTGATTTCCGCATAAATTTAAGCCCTGTCATGGAATTGGTAACTCGGCTGCAGAGTTAAGGTTGGGAAAACCATAAACTGCCACACAAAGAACTCTGAAATAAACTTTAATCACAATTGTGACATTAGATGAATTTTTGGAAAAAAATGTGACAGTTTTAACAAACAAGAGGAAATATTTATGTACAAAAATCTAAAAGGCAAATGTGATCATAAAAACAAATATATTTCAAATAACAAGAGACGAACAAAGGCAACCCAGGAATACGAATGCATGTTTGGAGATATTATATACATATCCTCTATCCTGTTTTCAGTTTCCTCGCCAAACACAGCTACCAAATGATAATGCCAACAGCTATTGACAAATGATTCTAAAACAATTTTCTCCCATAATATTGGTAGCCTGGCTCGAAAACAGTTACAGATAAACACAAGGGTGGCTGCATCGTATCATCACGTTACCAGCATGGCATTTTGTGGTAGAAATCTAAAACATTTGCACACCGGGCCGAACCATACCTGTACAGGACCCATCAGGATATTTATGCCTGGTAATAAAAAGATAGAGATTTCAACCCTGAAGGAATTAAAGCCCCTGTATCCCAGAGGTTGGTGTACTAACAAACATAAATTATGAAAGATATACCCAGAGGCGGGAGGTAGCTCAATAAAAGCGGAAGGGCACAATTTTCCAATGCTACCATAGTTTGGCCCAGCGGGAGAAAAGTTACAATCATATATCAGTAAATGTACAGTGACATAATACAGTCTTGTTTAGATGGGGGTATGTCGCAGTGTGGTCACTGTCCTCTCCATTTCTTCTACTTCAATCATCTTTGATTGATCTTCGGGTTAGAAGATGGTTGAAGTAGAAGAAACAGACAGAAGCGACGAAGGTGGGACTCTTTTGCCAAATGTTGTTTGAATTTGCGAATAATATATATTACAGGAATGCCTGTATATAGGCATGTTTGCGTGCATCATTGTGTAACTGCGCAACATGTCTGGAAAAAAGTGGGGGGCGCGTGTCCCCTGTTCCCCTAGTTCCGCCGCCTCTGGATATACCTGAAAGAAGTTACTGCTACTGTTCAGAAGAGAACGCTTTATAAACAGTTTTGATTAGATATGATTTTCTTTCTCAGAATTACTCGAATGATATGACAACGATCTTGGCCGATATGATCCCAGCTAGAGTTGCTTCACTTGACGCGTAACTGGACGCTGCCATTTTGTTTACAGCGAAATCATTCACCGATATTCTTCGAAAGCAAGCAATCTGTAAAATTGGCGTTACCAGATAAAAGGGAGTAGTCTTTATATAGCAAGGAATTAATGATGACAGTAAGAGAGATGTAAGTGGCGTTACCAGATAAAAGGGAGTAGTTTTTATATAGCAAGGAATTAATGATGACAGTGAGAGATACCACCACTTCAAGGAGCAGAATATGATATTTGTAGTATTGCAGTGGAGGCAACGCAGTTTAGGCTCCTTTTTTACAGCCACCAGCCACAAATTCCCAATCCCCCAACCTGTGATGAACACTATTCCCTGAATGTCCAATGTTGAAGACAATCTTTTACAACACGGACTGTATATCTGGTGCCCTGGCGAGGAATTTCTGATCTAATAAACTTAACTAGATGCCACTGCCAAGGTACTTTTATAATTTATAGAGGACATGAGGCAGTACTCCATTTAAAAGTACCTGTTCTATAGGGTTGAAATGTACTCAAGCTGGAATTAGTCGAACCATTATATTCCACCAAACTCACACTGGTGTCTCCAAATAACAGAAATGTTCACAAATGTGGGGGAGGCTTGGTACAGTCGGTTTTATCTGGTTTTCTATCCAAATTTCATAAAACATAATTTAATCATAAAAGTGAGAGGGTTGGAAATTTTATACATTTTTGCTACAAAACGACAGTCTACATCCTTTGGCTTTGTAGTTGTTTCTTCACTGTAAAAATGACGGTCTATATATAATGCAAGATACGTTTTATGTAGGTACCTGGTCGAGTATATAATCACAACTCCTTTGAGACGGTTTGCGCTACGAGACTGAAATCGTCAGGAGTTGTAGAGGATATCTCGAAGAATTTCATGAGCAATATATTTTCTTTCGCTAAAAGAAAGAACGTCGGTATGCTTATGTGTTTTAATTTTCGAGCGAACGAGAAGAGATGAAGGTGTGTTCGTCTGGAAAAACTTGAATCTTCTGGCGAAGATAGAAATGGATCTCTCTGCATGCCTGTCTCTAAGACTAGTATTTACAATTTGAAAAGCCGCGATGTTCGATTCAAGATTTCAATCAATTCGAAACGTGGAGCAGGCAATCCGGCTAGTATTTACAATTTTGAAAAGCCGTGATGTTCAGTTTAAGATTCCATTCGATTTGAAATCACTTGCTTGATTCGATTTACTCGATTTACATCATTCAGGATTCGATTCTACACTAAATTTGAGATTTCCAGGCCCATAAGACTGTCAATAAAATTTACGCTTGCAAAACAATGATATGAAATTAATGAACATACCCATCGAAGGTTTTCAATCATGCCTGAATAATCCATAGGTCGTGATAAAACTGTAATATACTAAACCTGAAACCCCTGCATAATCCATAGGTCGTGATAAAACTGTAATATACTAAACCCGAAACCCCTACATAATCCATGAAACCCCTGCATAATCCATAGGTCGTGGTAAACCTCTAATATTCTAAACCTGAAATCTCACTGGTAGAATCTGTAATCCACTTTCTACCAGCATGATCTGTTTCTACCAACCTACTACTGGTAGGAATGTTCAGGAGGAACTAGAATTCCACTTTCAACTGGCAGGAGCTGTTTCCATCAGGACTGTCCAGGAGGAACGAGCATGCAACTTACTACTAGTAGGATCTGTTTCCATTCGAACTGTCCAGGAGGAACTAGAATTTCCCTTTCTACTGTTAGGATCTGTTTCCACCAGGACTGTCCAGGGGGAACTACAATTCCATTTTCTACTGGTAGGATCTGTTTCTACCAGGAAGAACTAGAAATCAACTTACTACTGGTAGGATGTTTCCATCAGACTGTCCAGGAGGAACTAAAATTCCACTTTCTACTGGTAGGCTCTGCTTCTACCAAGAGGAACTAGAATTCCGCTTACTACAGGTAGGATCTGTTTCTACCTGGCATAACTAAAATTCAACTTACTACTGGGATGACCCGCGTTGTGTCCTTGAGCAAGGCACTTTATCCCAGTTCCCAGTTGCCTAAATGGGGGCACGATAACGCCGTGTACTAAGGCGTACTGCACGGCCATGGTGCACATGTCTTGAACCACTGTAACCCTGCTTGAGCGGAGCTTGGTCTGAGTGAGAATGTTGAGGAGCTGACAGTTGCTCGTCGATGCTTGATGGTTCTCCCCGGGTACTCCGGCTTCCTCCACCCGTAAAACTCACGGTCACGATCAGCCATTGTGCATAAGTATGTGACCTTAAACACCAATAAATAAATAAATAAATAATACTATGGTAGGATATGTTTCCATTAGGACTGTCCAGGAGGAACTAGAATTCCACTTTCTACTGGTAGGATCTGTTTCTACCAAGAGGAACTAGATTTCTACTAACTGCTGGGAGTATCTGTTTCAACAGGACTGTTCAGGAGGAACTAGAATTCCACTTTCTACTGGTAGGATCTGTTTCTACCAAGAGGAACTAGTATTCCACTTTCTACTGGTAGGATCTGTTTCTACCAAGAGGAACTAGATTTCTACTTACTGCTGGGAGTATCTGTTTCTACCACGGCTGTTCAGGAGAAGCTAGAATTCCACTTTCTACTGGTAGGATCTGTTTCTACGGGGGGAACAAGAATTCCACTTTCTACTGGTAGGATCTGTTTCTACCAAGAGGAACTAGAATTCCACTATCTACTGGTAGGATCTGTTTTTACCGGGAAAGTAGAATTCCACTTTCTACTGGTAGGATCTGTTTCTACCAAGAGGAACTAGAATTCCACTTTCTACTGGTAGGATCTGTTTCTACCAAGAGGAACTAGAATTCCACTTTCTACTGGTAGGATCCGTTTCTACCAAGAGGAACTAGTATTCCATTTTCTACTGGTAGGATCTGTTTCTACCAAGAGGAACTAGTATTCCACTTTCTGCTGGTAGGATCTGTTTCTTCCAAGAGGAACTAGTATTCCACTTTTTACTGGTAGGATCTGTTTCTACCAAGAGGAACTAGATTTCTACTTACAGCTGGGAGTATCTGTTTCTACCAGGGCTGTTCAGGGGGAACTAGAATTCCACTTTCTGCTGGTAGGATCTGTTTCTACCAAGAGGAACTAGAATTCCACTTTCTACTGGTAGAATCTGTTTCTACCAGGATGAACTAGAATTCCATTTTCTACTGGTAGGATCTGTTTCTACAGGGGGAACTAGAATTCCACTTTCTACTGGTAGGATCTGTTTCTACCAAGAGGAACTAGAATTCCACTTCCTACTGGTAGGATCTGTTTCTACCAAGAGGAACTAGAATTCCACTTTCTACTGGTAGGATCTGTTTCTACAAGGGGAACTAGAATTCCACTTTCTACTGGTAGGATCTGTTTCTACCAAGAGGAACTAGAATTCCATTTTCTACTGGTAAGATCTGTTTCTACCAAGAGGAACTAGAATTCCACTTTCTTCTGGTAGGATCTGTTTCTACAGGGGGAACTAGAATTCCACTTTCTACTGGTAGGATCTGTTTCTACAGGGGGAACTAGAATTCCACTTTCTACTGGTAGGATCTGTTTTTACCGGGGAAACTAGAATTCCACTTTATACTGTTAGGATCCGTTTCCATTAGGAGGAACTAGTATTCCACTTTCTGCCAATAGAACAAAGCTGGAATCCCAGTTAAAATTCCAGAGACGTTTGTTTGAAAAATGAAATTCTAATTTCTATCAGTAGAATCCTTGATATATTACAAGCCATTCCAAGAAGAAATCTGTCAAAGAGATTTTTTTAAGATTCACTTTTCCTTCCTACCATTACCAAAAATCCATCCACAAAATAACAGTAGATAAATAATAGTTGGCTGGAAATATGTTCATCCAATAATAATGTTAGTAGGATTGTAAAACATACAGGAAACTCGCAGTAATCCCTAGCATTACAAAGTTCACAAATCAGTTCATTGTAAAACATAGAAACTGTTCAAAGACTTTTCATTTATTTTTTCCCAACGTTACCCATGGTTCTTTATTAACAGTTGCTTCTCAATGTTATTCCAGTGGCGTCATAGACTATGTTATCGAAAAAAGAACAAATATTTAAAAACAAAACACCTTGTTTAGGAACAGATGGTTTGATACTGTCGTCTGTATACTATAAAACGAAGGTTTAATAACAAATAGAAACCAACAGTTGCAAGTGGTGGCAAATGTAAGCATTTACTCAGCTAAGAGTCAATCGCCCGACACCTAATTCATCCGTGCTAGAAATCGTAGTGTTCTGCATTTTACAAAACATTATCTATCACAACCGCTTATAAGTCCGCTCATTCGAAATAAAAGATGGGTTTGCCATTTTGTAAACAATTTCCGATACACGAGGACATGTTAATGAGCAACCACTAACAAACACAGAATTCAGATTTACTCAGTTCGTAGCTGAGACGGACTGGGCGTATGGTCCAGATGCTCCTATTGAGGGTCCCGTGTAGGCCCCAAAATTGATTCAGCCCAACACCTGTTGGTGTATGAAATTTCGTGAAAATGACCAAAAAGCGAAAGGGATCTGATTGTATAGACTGTCGGTATATCGAAATACCCTCTATGTGGACTGCCACTGGCACATCATAGTAGAGGGCGTTTCGATATCCCAGTGGTCTTGTCTGCCATTGATCGCTCAGATGCCAGGAAACTGCATTCGTTCAGTTCCAAAAATCTAAATTTTCTGTCATTGGTCCGAACTATAGTCGGCCCGATACACCCGGGGTCCCTAGAGTGCAACCAGATGTTGCCGAATGCGCGACGTAGATGAGATAAAAATGCCATCGATATGACCTGAAAATGAACTGCAATCGATCACCCAGCAACAAGGAGGCAGCGTTCTTTCTGTTAGAAAAATAAAAACTTTCTCCTTGTCGACCCCATCTCCCTAGTTTATTTTGGATCAGTCCGCCCCTGGTTGGTAGGTATTAACAATAGCTATTTAAATCTCGATTAACTTTTCCGCGTAAATAAATCGTTATTGTATGGTTTATTATCTGAAAGTCTTAATTGCTGAGTCTTCTCTCATAAAACATGAAGTGAAAAAATTGAAATCGTTCTCCATCGAAAACGGAAATGAATCACGTCACATAAGAGTCTCGTAAAGGCGCTTCGCTGACATTACTGTCTTGGTAAAAAATATAAATACTTTATCACTGAAGATACACAGTCCTCAGATCACAACATCCGGGAATTCATTCCAGTTTCTAACAGAAACTTAGATAAAAGAAATAAGGTAAATGTAACAGTTGGGTCTGGAATCTGGTCATGTCAGAAATTCTATCGATAGAAGGGGTTAGAAAATGAAATTTCAGTTTCAACTTGTAGAAACGAGACTCGGGCAATAATGTTATTAAATCTCAGATTCACGGGCTGATCGGGAGAATACCCCCCCCCCCCCCCCCCCGCCTTATTTTTTATGTTTTGCATGGCTGACAAAGGGATGAGATTTGGCTCCCCTTAATTTCCTAAAGCTGTCAGTAAATTTAACAAGGGTATGGGGATTTTATATAAAAATTGAAATTTCAAAATGTTACACGTGACGAGAAGACTTAGTATTATCAAAGAGCAATTTATAACGTCCCTTGAGTTCCAATGTGTTACATGTGCCAGTAGGCCAGTAGGCACACAGAACACATTGGAACTCACGGGACGATAAGTATCTTTTAATTATCTAGCATTATTTCAGAAGGACTTAGAAAATATTTTTAGTTTGTAGGTGTTTTGGGAGAGCAATAGAAAGTTTTGCTCCTGTGAAGCAAGTGGGGCTGGGCCATAGGTTTTAGAGAATTTTAATTGATTAATTTTACATTGCCCTTTTCGTGTTTTATTTTGTTTGTGGTTATTGGGGAGAGAGCTGCCCGTTGTTTTCGTTTATTAAAAGTAACAAAAAGAAACTTGGCTTTATTTTCTACTGATGTTATTGGTGTTTTCTCAACAATTACTTGCTTCTTACGGCGAATGTAAACAGAAACATTATGGAGAAAAGAACCAAAATAGCACACTGTGCAAAAGGGTTATTGATTCAGTTTTATAATATATTTTCAGTTCCTTTGTATTCTATACAACAAATAACATATGCCTAGAGCTGCAAAGTTTATTTTAATAATTTAAATATTCAACAAACTAATTTTTAACGGTCATTTTATCTAGGCACTTATTCTAGTTGGTGTGAGGTCCAGCTTCTACAAAATCAATGTCAGCAGACCTGTATTTGTATGGTATATATGAGCTGAGACCTGGAAATTTGACATATTGCTCAAAAAAAAAGGAAAAAAAGTGTTAGGTTTTGAAAATATGCTAATGGGGCTAATATAAACAAACAACTTCCATGATGATGTGGGAAACAGATTTTCTCTTGAAAGTACAGTTGATCATTTCATTCATGTTAGCGGAAGGAGTCTTTTTGCCAGTCAAAATCCTCTGTGCTAAAAATACAGATTCCCAGAAGCACTCAAATATAATCCTAGGGGATTTAGCAAACAGTGTCACGTGACTCGGGCAAGTCCATCAATTGAATTTCGATTGCCCCAGTTGCATACAAAGAGAAATGTTGCAAATATTGCAATATCTCTGCTCACTTGCGGAAGTCCCATCACCTGTACAGCCCACTTTTGTAAATTTTGTTTCTAATGTAACCATAACTGTATCATTTTCATCATATCCTGTCAAGTGGAGTGTTGCCTGACAACAATTACTGAGGTTTCTCTATAAGAGAGAGTCGATCATCCATGACAGACACTGACTTGGCTGTTTTTCCTGGGTATCTGGGACAAGCACGCGGCGTTGGTATAAACAATTGGCTGGACTTGACTTTATATCTATGTTGCCGTCACGATTATTCATCGTCCATAAATATGTGACCTTAAACACCAGTACATAAATAAATACTGGAGCAGCACACTCCACAGAAGATCATTGACTGGTGTGGATAACCATACTTTTGAAAAAAAAAACCTCCCAAGTTATTAAGGCATTGTCCAACAAAAAGTTTGGAAATTTTCACCAGTGCCCGAAATACTAATAAAAGAAGTTAATTAAGGCATATTATATCTAGAAATAATGACTAGACTACAAGGAAATGGTAAAATATTCAATTTTTAACGAGCAAAATGTTTTTTTTTTATAAGTTTGATTACAGATTAGCTTCCAATGGCGAAAGTAACCGATTCCAAAATCACGAATAGATCGCTAATTTCAGTGACTGGGTTTCAAATAAAAGACTTCGAACTCTCGACTTGGAGAAAGTATGTATTACCATTTCATCTCCGATGTGTTGCAAACGTTCCGAAGAAAATACGCGGAAAAGAAATAAGGTTCCATTTGATAAACCTTACGTGGAAATCTGTCACATGACGGTTTATAACCATAAAAGGCAAATCGTAAACTTCGACAAAATGTTGCTTTCAATGATCTAAGAACTGCAGAAACGATCACACTCTTCTTAAATCTACAAGGCGATGGACTTGAAAACGTCCAATACATTCACGGAGGAAAGTTGCATTGACAATGTCATTACAACGAGATAAAGTCGACATTGTAGAACAACTTTTCAAATTCCTCATCCAAGGATGCTATTTTTAAAAATGGATCACTACGCCTCCGTTTCGTAATATTTTAATTTTGTTACGTAACGTCGATACGTAAAATATAAAAACTAGATAAATGGGTTTGAAAACAAAAATATATCCACACAAATATTAATGGCCATACATGTGTTTGTATGAAAATATCATTTGAATGAAGGCCGAACTATATTTTTTATCACAGAAAAGACGCGTAGCCAGGATATCAAAGTTAGGGGGGGGGGGGGGGCAAGAGTAACATCTAGGGGTGTTGGGGGGGGGCTAGTTCAGCGATATGAATGTAACGGCTACCCCCTACGAAGGGTGGTAGCCGCTACGTTCAGATCGCTGAACTACTAGGAGGAATACCGAATAGGATGTGCAGCACCATCCGTTCCACGTAGCAGCGAGATGGGACGAGCACAAGAGGGGGACAGGGGGCGACCTCCTCCTGGAAAAAAATCGATATTCGAGACAAACTCCCCCCCCCCCCCCCCCCCCCCCCCCACAATTTCCTTGACTCTTAGTCCGTTTGTGTCCATAATTTATAAGTTGTTCAAGGCATCAATAATTAGGCCGCCTCACCTGGAGGAGGATGACTAAATTTGGGGGGGGGGGGGCATGTGCCCCCCCCCCTTCCCGACTACGCCACTGTCACAGAACCTCCAGTTGTCCATTTCCATGTTTTGTCTGCTACCTAAAGAGTCCACATCGGAGAATAACAACGATTCTAGCAGTCCACTTACAGTAAAATTTTGGAACATCGTAAAATTAACTTTCTTTGCCACGCAAGTATATTCAGTGTCCTGCTGGTCTCTACCGATCCTATCGCTGTTAGCGTAAAAAAAACCTTGCATTATGAAAATGGTACCACCGAAATAGCATATCAACATTATATCTGCAAACTAAACATTTCCTCGTGGTTGGATTACCGAAATGAGACCCGAACCGTTGTGAAATTACAGATAAATGAACTCATATTGATAATTGTTATTTTGTTCACGTCTTTCATTGACTTCCTACCAAACTGGATTCAATCGACAAATAAGCCATTATTGTTGTAAAATCGGCCGATTCTGGTAACGGTCAGCTTTTCCTGAAACTTACTATAGGAGAACGATAGTTTCAAAACAAATTATGCAAAGTATAACTGTAAGAATGAACATTCACACACTCTAAACCAAATTAGTTGGCTGATACAATTTATTTGACGAGGGCCCAGGAGGGCCTGTTAGTTTTGACGGTTTTCCAAGCTCTGTTGCCATAGTATGGATGCCCATTAGCGCACATGTGAAAATATTTTTGAGAAATATTGCATTATTACGAGATGTCATTGCAATATAACGAGACAATTATTGCGTTATAACGAGATATTATTACGTTATTACGAGATATTCTTGCGTTCAAGATATTATTGCGTTATAACGAGATAATTATTGCGTTATTACGAGATTGTATTGCGTTTTAATACTATAGAAAAAGACAGAATTGTCAGGATAGCTTTGTGAAAGCTGGATTGCACGAGAATGAGAATAACTGCCTCGAAAAAATACTCTTTAAAAGTGACGTCATCAAATGTTTAAATTATGAATAAATATCTCAGCATACCCTATTTATGGTATAGAATACAGGCGAACTAAGAATGTACCCTAAACTAGGAATAACAAGAAATTCCATACGATACATTTCTCCAAATTATGTCTCTTTACGTTCATCTTAACCCGCAGCACTCTCATGTCAAACTATCTAAATTTTTCATGCTGCAATTTTTTCCCATAATGCAACTTAGAATTGAACCAATTCAGTCTTGTTTGAGCTCTGTCAAACAAGATTGAATTTGTTAAATTCCTAATAACATTATGGAAACAATCTGTAGTTTGAAATTTCTGTATTTTGATATCAGAGTGCAGAGGGTTAAATTGGCCTTCCTCGCTCGTCTGATAATTTCAAGGGAGATAACTCTGTCGAAAGTCGATTTACATGACGATATCAGTGAGGGGTAGTATTTATTTATTTATTTATTTATTTATTTATTTATGTTTAAGGTCACATATTTATGCACAATGGCTAATCATGACCGTGACAGTTTTACAGGTGGAGGAAGCCGGAGTACCCGGAGAGAACCACCGAGCAACGACGAGCAGCTGCCAGCTCCCCAACATCGTAACTCCGCACTGCAGCACAGTCAGGGTTAGATTGGTTGAAGACATGCGTATCATCGACGTGCAGTACGCCTTAGTACACGACGTCATCGTGCCCCTCACGCGGGCAATGGAGATGAAGTGTCTTGCCCAAGGACACAACGCGGTTGCCGCAGGTGGGATTCGAACCGATGACCTCTCGGCTTGCAGCCTGCACCTCTACCTACTGAGCCACCGCGCTTCCGTAAGGGGTAGTAATTCAATTTTATTTTCACAAGCACCGAGACCAGGGGAAATAGTACAATCCACGATAACACACGGGCATCCACCCCCGGAGAGGTAGTGGATATACGTATCTCAGATAGTGCCGTATACCACATGCACACAGCTCTAGCCCCCACACAGGTCTCCTTTGAGCCATTATAAACTGGATTCTTTTTCTCAAAATTGGAATGAATCTATAGAATATTTTGGCGGAAAACATTGTAGTCATGCGCAAAGAAGCCACTAGATGGCCACACTGACATTCCATTTCCAAATTATTTCTAGAGGAGGGCTCCGGACCCTGTTGCCTAGAATGAGGCACCCTCTTTTGTGCGGCCCCAACTCGCCGCCACGCGCGTCGAATGCTACTTCTCATCATCACGCACGATTGAAATGTCCTCACTCCCGGAACGTTGCTAAAAGATCTCGGATGGGGGAGCGGGGGGGGGGGGGGGGTGGGGGTGGGGGCTAATCGCACCCCTCCTCCCGTAGGCAAAATTCCGACAGCAGCCTGCAACCAATACATAATTTTCAACAAGTGGGAAATTACCTCCACCACTCCCTTGAGTGAACATATAACTACAGGTTTTAAGACGCAGAATTCCATTTGTACTGTAAATCAATATTTGTTGAGTTTTTTTTCACTTCTTCTAATTTAGGGCTTCGAATTTCCAACTATTGTAAATTTATCGACGAATGGTGGAGGGGGTGTTGATTCACCCCCATATGCCCTGCCCATACCCAACCCCCAAACTCCTGAATCCGCCCCGAGATTCTACTGGTAGAGAATGGAATTCAGTTTCTTTGAAAACAGACAAAATATTGATTGAACTGGAATTTCATTTTCTACCAGCAGAAGCTCCATCAGCTGTTTAATGGACTTTTAAAAAATTTAAGTTTAAATCTGAAGAAACTGGAATGCCACCCTCCTTGATGATACCCAACAAACTCATTTATATTAAAATGCATTAAAATGAAAAAAAGTGTAAATAACGAAGTTATAACAAGTAATATAAGTGTAACTCGGCGTGGACACGTATTATTCATTGCACAAAGAAAAACACGCTCTTAATGTATTGAAATTAGAAGTAAACGTCATTCCATCAAATCGTATTCCATTTTACTTCTCCGAAGGAGTTCTAATGTATTTCTAACCCACTTTCTACCAGCAGAGATTGGCGCAGATGCTACGAAATTCCAGTTTCTACCAAGACACAAACGACAGCGCCAGTTCTGCGAGGAGAATGGTCAATTCTAGAAGGCATTTACAAATCAAAACAGGCCATTCAATTCGCCTGCTAACATCAACACAGCTTTTGAAGAATGTGGGATTCCAGCTTCTATCGGTGGTAGAATCTCCTATTCTACCAGCTTCTAATTTCCGCCACATCATATAAATCTTGATCATATTTGAGAAATGTCAGCCAGAGTTTTAACCCTCTAGACTCTGATGTCAAAATACTAAAATTGTAAGCAGCAAATTTTACCCACAATGCAACTAGGAACTTAACCAGTTCAGTCTTGTTTGACAGAGCTCCTAGAGCTCTGTCAAACAAGATTGAATTGTTTAAATTCCTAGTTGCATTATAGACAAACATTTCAGACAAATCTTATTATTTGGACATCAATTTACAAAGGGTTAATTATTGTGGCGTGGTTGCCGTAACGTGGCATGTATCTCTGCTCCTTCACAATGAAACGAAGTCCGACTCCCTGAAACATTGCACTAATGATCTGAGCACTGAAGGTGGTTCGTAGTTCTACTTCATGAAGCACTGCACTTGGGTGTGCTAGCACTATATAAAGACTTTAGTTACCTATATATCACGTGTCACATGTCTCATAATATATCCAAATCTCGATCATGAATTGGGGCATCAGCGTCATCACATGCGATTGTTACACCGCCTATACTTTTATTAGAACTACCTGCACTCCGCCGTGAGCCCGAGGACCCAGCACTATAAACACGAGAACTGTCAACGGAAGACACCTTCTGTAATGGTGTCTTTTTTGAATGTTCTTTTATAGATCCACCGTTTTTTACATCTTGATTATCAACCTCGGGTACCGAAGTTTTCGATACTGCTGCTTTAGGTGGTGTGCCCTTTGGTTGTATCATCTTGGGTTTGGGCGGAGGTTTCTTGGGATGAGATGGCGGTTTTGAAGGTTTCCTACCCATTTTAAGAACTTGATCACACAGTTCCAGAACGTCCGCTTTTGATTTGTTTTCCAAATCTATATGTCTTTCAGATAATATGTGTTTGTCATCACTATTCTGACTTGATGTTGATGAAATTGAATGTTTAGGCGTACTTATCAAACTTGACTCAGAAGAGTGTTGCTTTGGGTGTCGACTCGTTCGAACTCTGAGGTGAATGATCCGATGACGAAACATCGCTTTCACAATTCGCAGAATCGGATTTTGGCGACTGATCAAGATTTTGGGAGATTGTCATGTTGACGTTTTTAGGCGCTACGTTTGACGGTATATTTGAACTTTGCGACGACATTGGAGAAGAACCTGGCGTGAAGATACGCAAAAGTTCATTAATTTGGTCGTCTAGACGATTTATTTTATGGTTTAAGGCATCCATTTCATCTTTTAGTTCCAGTTTAATATCGTTTAATGATACCAAGATCTGATGCTCGACTGCATTTATTGCCGAGACAGAAACTATACTTTCACGAGTTGGCACTGACATTGTGTCACTCAATGACTTATCATTTCTTAGTCCATCCATTTTATTGGAGAATTTCGGCATCTCATTATCCGACGTATCAGGTTTATATAAATTGGATTTCAGTCCATCATCTTCTTCCGTTTCATCGATGGTTTCTTGTTGTAAGCCAATGCGATTTATCTTGGACACAGATTTAATATTCGCTTTCTGATTTTCACTGTGTTTGATGTTATCAACAGACAAATCATTGGCGTCAGTAACATTCAAATTATTCTGGTTATTGTCATTGACATTGCTCTCAGAACCCATCGCTTTCCCCCATTTTGAAGACCCTCCGCCCAGTGTTAGCTTAGCAAGTGATTTTGATGTAGAATTCTCTGTAACGTTTATTATTCGAGTTTGGCTCATTGCTAGTTGGTTTTTCGACTCATTATTAAGGCTACCAGTGCCACTCTCCGCATCTGGGGAACTTGATGATTTTATATCACTGATTTTTCGAAATCTTGATATGAGCTTCCTCACAGGGTGGTCGCTGGAGAGCTCCAGTGGAGGTTCATTCTTCCTCTTCTCAGCCAATTCTTTCTCTTTCTTAACGTCAGCGACTTTCCGGAATATGAGCTGAAAAAGAAATATATCGAGGATATGGAATGAGTGTTTTTCTCATATAATATTTATGAAACGAGTTAAGAATTTTCCGTTTTGGCGAGCCCAAACGGAAAATTCGGTAAATCCCAAAATACCCTGGTAATACCATGTAAAAAGTACCATGGTAAACCATGGTAAATCCCAAAATACCCTGGTAATACCATGTATTACCAGGGTATTTTGGGATTTACCATGGTTTACCATGGTACTTTTTAATACCATGGTATACCATGGTATTACCAGGGTATTTTGGGATTTACCATGGTTTACCATGGTACTTTTTTTATAAGGGGATGAATGCAATATATTGTCAGTTTTATGAGATGATTTCCATGAAATTCAAAAATAATTATTAGAATATTTAAAACATAGACAATATAACAATATTTTCCAGACACAGACTGATGTGTATTTTTAAATGACTAATTAAGGATTTTGCAAGTATTTTAGTATTCTGTTTTATACAAGGATATTATTTTGCTTTAAATTTAATTCTCAGCAACAAAACTTAAATCGAATGCCACCTATATGGCTTAGATACATGGGTTTATGAGATGGGGCAGAACCGTTCAGATAACAAACTGGTGAAGTATAGTACTAGTACAAAATCTAATGTGAACAATAATCAATCTGAATTAGAATATTATCAACCAAAATAAGTTGGAGCTTTCTGGTGAGAACCCCCCCCCCCCCCCCTTTATTCTCTTTCATCCTCTAAGACTGTTGGATACTCATTTCGTGAGCTTTCGAGAAAATGCTGTCAGGTTATAGATGGGTGGGTTGTAAAAACAGGTGTGCAAACTAAATTACTTGTGAAGTTGAGGAGACAAGACATGACATTTTCTTGCAGTTATTTATCGTGCAATAGATTTCTCCCTTTGTTTTTCTGTAGAAAATGTGGACAACCTAAAGCCCTTATTTGTAAGTGCAGCCTATTTCAAACATAGGTTATCAAGACTTGAGATGAAATAAAAAGAAGGCTAAATTTCAAGTCAGAAACTTTATAATGTTGAACAATTAAGTGCTAACCTACCAAGACTACAGAGTTCACTCAGAATGGAATCTTGAACTGCCTCAGTTACTCTAAACGATCGAAAAAGTACCATGGTAAACCATGGTAAATCCCAAAATACCCTGGTAATACCATGGTATACCATGGTATTACCAGGGTATTTTGGGATTTACCATGGTTTACCATGGTACTTTTTCATAAGGGTCAGATCACATATATTTACCACCCCTCCCCTCTTTGTGGTCTCATTCCCACCCCACTCAAGACTTTTCAGAATTCCAGTAGTGGGAAGCTGGTAACATTTTTTAATTTCCCCAGTCTAAACTCCAGAAAGTCATATTTTAGCAATACTACAACCCCTAAAAAAGCACCCCCCCCCCGCCCCAACAAAGAAAAAAATAAAATAAAATGAACGTGTTGCCCCAACACCCACACTAGCACGTAAAAAAACATTGGTTCCACAAATATAAACTAATACTGAGTTTTTCTTATAAAACCAGGCTTTTCATTTTTCCGAATTTATTTTCTTTATTCAGCTAGTGTGGGGCGAGGGTGGGGGTGAATTCTAGTAAGGGTGGATTTGGTGATAGTTAATTAGTAACTGCATGTACTTGCTGTCAAACATTCGTGGTCTAGCCAAAATAAATCCCCCTTCCGTCGCAACAATGGCTCACTTACTATGGCACTATGGGTCCGCTTCAGTGTCAAAATAGCACCTGCTCATTAATTCCTGGGATACAGTCCATTAAAAAAGACCGACTTAATTTGACTTTAATCCTTGTTGCGGCCACTATACTTCACAGCTGCATAAAGAGACTTTAAACGTCGACAATAAAGACATAAATAAATCACACACTACGTGAGACAAAGCATCAGATATTAATTAACGGCATAAAAAACAACTGTTATGAAACTTAGGAAGGCTTACTCTCGATATTAATGTCTGTTATCTCATCACATTTGAGCATATCTCATCTCATTAAATCTTTTCATCCTTTTCATTTCTTTTCTCTTCCCTTCTCAACCTACCTCTCGCTTAGTCTAGCTATTATAAGATAGTTGTCGGTGGTATAGCAACAGGATGGAGAAACGCATGTTGTGGTCACTGTAAGGAGCTCGGGAGGTGAGGTACTCGTGACATAACCACTTCCTCATTATATCCTTTTTAACATTAAAAACCTCAACTTCAACCTCACTATCCCCAACTTTATCATCAGTACGTTCAACACACTTTACATATCAATAAACAATAAAATTAACTTAATATCTTCGTAAAGTGTGACATGATCCATTCCCAGATTGTGTTTCCTTTTCAATTTCACTTTACGTTAGTTTCCATTCTGTTGCCATATCAGTGGTTAGGAGTTCATTTTTTTCTGTTGTTGTGTTGAGTGGGGTGGAACTGCTCGGTCTCGGAAGAAATTTTGAAGTTAAAGACGTAGATCCATATAAAAACAAGACAAGCCTTAGATCATATTTTTTTCCTCTGAGAACTATACGTTGATGACATAACTTCTCTCCTGACATCCATGTTTCATGCTTTATGTTTATACTAATGGGGTAGCAGGAAGACGACCAATCTGGCCATGCTGTATCCCAACAGAATATAATTACTTTCACAAACAATTAATGTAAAACATTTTGAACCATAATGATTGTATTCTGTTGAATAAAATTTACTTACTTACATCTTCAGGAGCTGTTGGCGTGTCGCCGTCTGAACGTGCTGCTTCATTGCCGAAGTGTGAATCAAATAGATTACACAGTAGACCTCGCAGGCCTATCGACTCGTCGGCAGCACGCAGCGGCAGTGACGGATACAGGAATTCTCAAAGGGGGGGGGGGGGGGGGGGGCGAATCGTGCAGATGCCGAAGGCATCTGCCGCGAGTGCCGAAGGCACGAGCTTTTGTAGGGGGGTCTGGGTGGGTTCTCCCCCCAGAAATTTTTTGGAAATGAGCGACCAAATGGGGCATTCTAGTGGCTTCTGGGGTGGAAATCCTCTTGAATTTTTGAACGGCTAATTAACACTTTTTAAACAGCATGTTTCAGAATTTCAAATTCTGTCATACGTTCAAGACAGAATTAGAAAATTTGAAATATGCTCTTCAGATCCGTTTACCATAATATTGTATTTTGGACACACTGTTTACAGTCATAACCGACTTAACCTCAGGAGAACATTGCGATCTGCCAGCGTTTGAAAGTTTTCAGCAGTCAGCCCTCTAGGCTTAGGTACGCCATGACTATGCCAATTAAGATCCTGACCCATAACTGGCATAGCCATGGGGTACCTGAGGCTAGGGGCATGTAACACCACAAAATCATGCTGTGTCGGTGACGCTATAAATGAAGGCGACCAGTAGATATATTTTGCATAATTTCAACGGTATATTTGTTTTCCATAGCGAATGGTGATGGTGGAAATAAATGTCGTTGTATGTTTTTACTTCAATTCATGTATTGTCCCCAAATGAAAATCCTGGCTACGCCCTACATGCGAGACAAACACGAGCTAAAGGGGGGGGGGGGGGGGGCGACCGCCCCACCGCCCCCCCCCCCCCCCCCCTCTGTCTCTGTATCCGCCATTGCGCAGCGGTGAGGGCAACATTGTAACAAAGTTTTTTTAGAACTGTACTAGTGGCTGGCTGCAATATCGAACCCAATTGGACTTTTTTGCCCTAAAATGAATTAAGTTTTCCTCGGTTTTCAATACAAAAGCAATGGTTGAGTTTCACTGTTTAATATCTTGGCAGAGATATGAGTCTTTCATGACTTTCAATAGTTTTTAGCATAGTTGTGCATCAAACATTTTGTAATGAGAATCGGTAATTCCGACAGATAAATATAGCTGATGGTTCTCATTGGTTATATTCCACTGAACGCTGCAAATTATAAGAACCAGTCTAACGAGAGAACTTGTGCACGTGAAGGGTACTTTTTATCGGATTGCACTAGAGCTTTCTGGTTAAAATTACCGCATGCCCCTAAAATCCATGTGATCGTGACAAATACAGTTACGGGTGTGTAATAAGGGAGCTTCTGGAATATGACCAGTTGAATCTGATTTGCCCCGACTGTTGAAAAAACTTACATTAGATCTGGACGGTATTGATATTTCAGGTTCGGTATCGATATTTTTTAGATTGAATTCCCTAAGTATCGTTAGGGTATTCGCAACATGCATGTACGCACACCATGCAACATCAATATCGAATTGTATTTTGGGTACACGCCTTAGCTGAAGCTCAAATTTTACTGTAGACAAAAATTGTCAAAATGTTGGAAGGAACACGGGAACCTGTCACTGGTCATTTGAGTTAACCTTTTACCCAACGTAGCGATCAAAACCGGCCAGCGCTATTCTCAAAAATCGCCAATTAACTTTTCATTATTTTTTCATTTTTTGTCTCAAAAACATAGGTTATGACCACTCGTTGGAAAGAGCTCTTCGAGCTCGTTCCAACGACGGGTCATAACCTATGTTTTTGAGACAAAAAATGACAAAAATTAGTTATTCAAGAATTTTTTTTTGGAGGTGTTGTCTGCTTTTCATGTTAGGTAAAGGGTTAATAAAAAAGTTGAGAGAAAAAAAAATACCCCGAGTATTTTCTTTCAGCTTTCTTGTTTAGTCAAATGACCGCTGGGGAGTCGAAGGGTTCCTCTTGTCGGGAATTTTGCGAAATTGTCTGTTGTTTGTTCCTTCTATTTTTTAACTAATGTCTTGTAAATTTTTCAATACCGAAATTAAGGTACATTGAGATTACCTTAGTACAGTAAATCGGTATTAGCTCAATATCGATACCGAATGGTATTTACGGTATATCACCCATCTCTAAACTGCATTATCAACGCATGCCGTCGTCGAAGGAATGTCCCGATGATGTTAGAATATCAGTATTTATTTATTGGTGTTTAAGGTCACATACTTGTGCACAATGGCTAATCGTGACCGTGACAGTTTTACAGGTGGTGGAAGCCGGAGTACCCGGGGAGAACCATCGAGCAGCGACGAGAAACTGTCAGCTCCTCAACATTCTAACTCTGTTCAAGCTCCGCCCGAGCAAGGTATTTGCAACATGCATGTACGCACACCATGCAACATCAATATCGAATTGATGTTGAAGACATGTGCACCATCGACGTGCAGTACGCCTTTGTACACGGCGTCATCGTGCCCCCATGTAGGTAACAGGGATAAAGTGCCTCGCCGGGGATCGAACTCGAGACCTCTATAGCATAGAAGTCCAACAGTCTACCACTGAGTCACCGGGCTCCCTAGAATATCAGTAAGTTGGGATTATAGTTCAAACCACGGAGTTCTTGGTAATTTTTGACTGAAAACGCATGCATTGTCGTGACTGCAGTATGGGCGTCCCAACCTCTAATTTACTCATCACGTAGGGCGCACAACAGCAGTCCCAGTTAAGTACCACAGACCTTCGTTTGTTTGACTGACCGCGTGTCTGTGAGAGAAGTTCACGTTTGAAATCTAGTCTTATAAGAAAGCAAATGATTACGAAAAAGAGTGAATCAGTTTCTTAATTCAAATCCAGACGAAAAAGTCCCAACTGCAAAACAAAATATTGGTGTGTGGGGGTGTCAACCACTACACCTCATTTCTGTTATTTCCTTGCTCGAGTTTGTTTGTAAGGCAAGGATAACATCACTACTCCATGTGTTGGAAAGATATTTTTCTGTGTGTGCCTTTATCGACGGTGATGATAAAGTAATTATCCAAACTGCTTCTGTCTGATTGGACACAAAAGATTGATCACCGGACATCCAATATTTACTTATTTCCTCTCGTAGTTTGGTTTATTTCTACTACTGCAACATTTTTTCGACCTGAATGTAAGACTTCGGGTTGGAAAATTGCTAACCCTTTACCCAACGTAACGGCCAAAACCGGCCTGCCCTATTCACAATTCACTATTTAATTTTTATTACTTTTTCATTTATTTTGTCACAAAAACCTAGCTTATGACCCCTCATTGGAACGAGCTCAACGAGCACGTTCCAATGAGGGGTCATAAGCTAGGTTTTTGACGCAAAAAATAAAAAAAAATTAATGCTTCAAGAATTTTATTTGCAAGTATCGTCTGCTTTTCGTGTTAGGTAAAGGGTTAAAGTAGAAGAAATAGACTAAATCGGCTGGGGATGACATTCATTGACCAAATGCAACTACAATTTGTTTATATTTTCAGTTTAAACACGACATGAATGCCCGTTGACACATTTGCGTGTCATCAAATTTCTAAACCCATTGTGTAATCATGTCAAATGCCCCTTGTTACTCCTCCTCTGCAGTTTATTTAACTAAACTACGAGCAAATATACTTTTGTACTTACCCTATGTCTGAGGTTGTATGTTAATGTCAGATTCCTGGCGAACGAGTTAGCAAATGCGTGATAAAACTGAAGGACTTTGAGGAGTCTGTCACGCTTGATGGTGTGCAAATCGCAGTAAGTTAGAGCTCTAACATTAGCTGCTGACTGTCCCATATTGGACTCTTTCCAAAAATTATCACCGAATACATCACCTTTACCTGTGAACAAAAAAAGACAAAAATAACATCATCTGAGTCATCTGAACAATAATAATTTGAGTTACTCTGTCGTGAATTCTGTTTGTCGAGAGTGAAGCGCCCTATCTCAGATTCTCCTCATCCTCTAAGGGCCCATCGACTTCAAACACGGCAGGTGTATGCATTTCTATCCCATACAACCAAAGCAACATGTTTGGAGGCAATCGACAAATGTTGTCGCAAGACTGGGGTATTTATTGTATGTAAAACAGTTTTGGAATTCGAATCGTTCTATTGTTTAAGGGAGGCAATTCAAAATTGAATTCACCCATTAATTGCGCGATTGGATAGCATAGATCCATCCACTGGTTATGATAATGCTAACTGGCCTTATCCCTTTACTTAACAAGCCTAGGTGACGACACTCGCCAAAACATTTGTAGAATAACTTAACAGTTACCCCAGTGGGAAGTGAATCACTGTTCATTTACTGCAATAAACAGGTTCAACTTACTGGCAAAATAAGACCCGGAACCAACGCCTGGAGCTGAAATCCTCTAAAGAGGGCAACATATCAACGACTGGCTAAATTTGACTTCATCTCGCTATGCTGTGGTCATGAGATAATCAAAGATGATGTAAGTGACCTTAACTACCAATAAATACACAAACAGTTTACAGTTTTGCCTCCACAAACATTGTTTATGACCCCTCATTGGAACGAGCATCAAGCTCGTTCCAATGAGGGGTCATAAGCTATGTTTTGGATGCAAAAATGTAAAAAAAAAAGTTCTAAAATTTTAATGACTTTTTGTGAAAAATTGGGCACTGTATACATTGATTGACCTGGTACTTGTCCACGCTGTAGGTAAACATTCACTTGTTTCTCCACTTATTTGTGAAAACTCCACTTTGCGTCTTCAACAAGAAAATCTATATTCAACAACCAGCGGGTGGACTCTTGGTGGCCCATGGATTGAAATTGTGTGCAATCCGTGAGTTCTGCTGCACCACCGACTAAATTTGTGGTTCGATGTCCATCCGCGTGGAGCTAGAGAACCATCCGCGTGGTGCTAGAGAACCTAGGTACCATGTATTTAACCCTACAATAATTTATCGCATCTATAAAGGAATTGTTGACAGCGGTCAGCAGCTCCCACATCTCAGTATGCGACAACACACGGATTACAAGAGTTTCGTCCCGTGATAAATTTTTGATGAAACTGGATGGAGTTACTTCCCTTCGACTGTAAAATGTAAATGACAAACCTTGTGTCGTCTGATCGCTTGAGACGACGGGCGAATAACATTCTCTGTCATTCAAACGAAAATGTTCCTTTGGAACAAGTGTTGGAACTGAATTTAATTAAAAGCTTGGCGAATAGCTTCATGAATCGAAATTATAGATTTCATCGATCCACTTCAATAGTGAGTATATTTTTTGTATTTTATTTGATTCACAAATTGATTTACTTCGATTCTATTCGGTAAAGTTGAAAAATAGGGGACTCTGCCATTTATTTAAAAACATATCTGGTGTCCTCAGTTTCTCTTCCTTTATTTTAAGTCCATATCATGTTTCCACCAAATAATAACTGTTTCGGGTACAACAATAGCATATTATTATTTTAACCCGTTTCGCTCTGTTTAAATTTACACAGAAGGCGAGAAGCAGAGCCAACAGATTGAAGTGGACTAAATTGAAGACACCCTCAATGGTTTAGTATTAGTGGCCCAACAACAAAGGTAAGGATTAGCAGTGACTTGCTGACCCTTTATCCTTTATATGCCTAGCGAAATTATTTTCCCAAGTTCTACCACTTTTTCCTGCAGCAGGTCGCACTTTATAATACAAGCAGAACACAGGCAGAAAGAATGTGCTATTGTCATATCGCTCCTGTGACGTCATGTAAAAGTGACACAAAAGTTTGAAATCCATTTTTTTCACTAAATGTATTGAATATATGGCAAACATAAAGAATATCGGACCCAAAACATTAAAAAAAAATTACCAACTTTTTCTAACCTTTATTGGTTCATCTAGGTCCTACATTCCTCGATGTTTCTTTATTCAAAAAACAGTTGCGAGTGAAGACTTTCTATTTCCTCGAAACGGACGCGCCCTCCATCTTTTACCTTTTGCTACTTTTAAGATAACAATAACATGAGGTTTTTTTTTTTTGGTTTTTTTTGTTTTTTTTTTGGGGGGGGGGGGGGGTTATTGGGTTACGGTTTATTAACGGCCCGAGAGGAATGAATAATAGCCAGAGTCCTTATTACAGGCCCGAGACGAAGTTGAGGGACTTTAATAAGCCAGAGTGGAAGGAGCTCCGCCAGAGGTATAGGCAGCAGAATTGTTGTTATTCTGGTGCAACAACCAGTCACCGCCGAAGGGTCCTGTACAATATGTGGCCAACAACCAGTCACCGCCCAAGGGTCCTATACAATATGTGGCCCAAGGGTCCTATACAATATGTGGCCAACAACCAGTCACCGCCCAAGGGTCCTATACAATATGTGGCCAACAACCAGTCACCGCCCAAGGGTCCTATACAATATGTGGCCAACAACCAGTCACCGCCCAAGGGTCCTATACAATATGTGGCCAACAACCAGTCACCGCCCAAGGGTCCTATACAATATGTGGCCAACAACCAGTCACCGCCCAAGGGTCCTATACAATATGTGGCCAACAACCAGTCACCGCCCAAGGGTCCTATACAATATGTGGCCAACTGTTAAACCTGGCACCTACAATTGTATATTTAACCCTTTACCTAACATGAAAAGCAGACGACACTTGCAAAAATAATTGTTGAATAACTATTTTTTTGTCTCAAAAACATAGGTTATGACCCCTCGTTGGAACGAGCTCGACGAGCGCGTTCCAACGAGGGGTCATAACCTATGTTTTTGAGACAAAAAATGAAAAAAATAATGAAAATTAATTGGCGATTTTTGAGAATAGCGCTGGCCGGTTTTGGCCGTTACGTTGGGTAAAGGGTTAATTGGTTTTCAGGACTCTGCCCCGCCATTCCACACCATCAAGAAAAACGCTGATGGCATAGTCTACGCCAGTACAGAAACATCAACTGGTAGAGTCTATTTATAGGAACAAACCCCCTCCCAACTTAACCCTATGGACGCTGATGGCATAGTCTACGCCAGTACAGAAACATCAACTGGTAGAGTCTATTTATAGGAACAAATCCCCTCCCAACTTAACCCTATGGACGCTGATGGCATAGTCTACGCCAGTACAGAAACATCAACTGGAAGAGTCTATATTCCTTACTTGGAGGAAGACCAATCAAGCCTTGGGGTTGCACGTTGAAAAATCTTGATTGATCTATTCACTGACTAGCTATCTTCTCTCTAAATTCAGGTCGTATCATGACCATGCGCTGGAAAACGGTCTTTCGGATTCAAAAGATTAAAATATTTTGTTTTAAATGCGGAAGTCGGTATACCTTTGTGTTTGTGACCAATGAGCGCTTCAGTAATGCAGTTGTATGGAGATCAGTGGTTGTAATTCATTTTATTGTATATACAATTTTTATCACATAGTGTTTTTGAATTATTTATTTTTGTTTTGTTTTTATAGTGAAACTCATAGATTTCATTTATAAATGACACCCTTCTTGCTGATAGACTGGTTATCCATACTGGTCGCCCAACCATGTTCAAGGAGAGCAGAGGGCAGGGTTATAAATGCATGGGTGGGACGGCACCAAACGTGTTGTAGCAAGGGCGTCGGAAGTAGGAGACAGATGCCAGATTTGTACTGAGGCTAGGAAGCAAGGATGCGCATGCCTCTTTTTCCCCAGACGTGGACTTGTGGCTTTACTCGTCGAGAACTGTAACTGAGATGTAACTGAACTCTCGCGTATTGATTTCTAACGTATTTTATGTGTTCTAATGCCAATGGGTGATACAAAGTATAATGACGGAGGCTGGGCAGATATGACTAGAAAAGGGAGTCTGACACAAGGGATCGGATTAATATAATTCAAACCACTTCAACTCATCCCCAGTGGAGACTGCCTTTTTGATACCCCTCTCCTCAGTTTCCTTCGGAGTCCTTGATTTGCAAGATTTGTTTGAAAAATGATTGTTATGAGCGAAACTCAAGGACAAGAATATTCCGCCTTTTAGGCACCTATTTTTATTTTTATTTTTAACTTTAGGGAGTTACATCGTTTGTAGTGCATTTTTATGCTCAGTATTGCTATGTTTTTACCAAATAATCTCTTCTCTCGCACCACCACCCCCCCCCCCCCCCCCCTCCCCTCCACCGGAAAAAGCCTTTTCCGCCACTGGAGGCGTCCTTCTCACCCGACCTACATATAAGTAAAGCGCCTAATCATTCATCCCCGCATTTGTTATAGAAAGGTCTAAGTCATATGTAGGAGAAGAAGGACATTGAAAATTGTAACAAACGACATGACTTACTCAATATCGCAACAACTTCTTCATCTTGTATCACCTCAAGTGATCCAGACACCACAAAACACAGTGTATCAAGACTCTCTCCCTGATGAAATATCAAATCACCGGGAGCACTGTGTGTCATCTGGAAATACATAGCTAGCGCCCTCAAACAACCATCACTCGCTAACCGGAATGCCGGGTGTTCCAGAAACACTTTACGATTCAGATGAACGCATAAATCAGCCCTCATATCTTTTGGACAGTAGTTTAAAACCTGAAATGGATCAAATACAACACCAACAGTGAGTTCACACGTCCACATACACGTCGTCTTTTTCTTTTTAATTTTGAGAAGAAATAACAAAGATAATAACAACCCCGCCCGAAAAAACAAAACAGAAAAAAAACACCGAAAGTCAACTTTTCCATTATTATGAAAGATAAACTCTGGCATAACTGTATGCGCCAATCAACATCTGTGGCAACAGTCTTCTGAAGCGTAAAGTATTTATAAATAAGCTTGAATTGTCGTTGTCGTGATATACTACCGGTAACAAACTATTAGTATTCTGGAAATCTCAACAAAATATATCTCATGTAAAGGACTATCATAACCGCGTATCATGAGTTTTTTTTATAAAAAATAAGAGGAGGAAAACAAAGACGAACCGATGTCACAACGTTCGATTTGGGAATAATTGTTATCCCACAGTGCGATGAGAATGGATTATTTTATGACGTGAGGCGCATTTCATTCGACTATTACTATCTGTCAAAATCGGACAGATTAACACACTACCTAACGAGGTTAATCCAATAAGCTATGATTTTCAGGGATAAAAAATGAAAATTGTTATTTCAAGAAATTTTTGTTGCAAGTGACGTCAAGTAGAGAGTTAGCAGTACTGTTGTAATTTTTACGAAATCTAAAGCGAGGCTCGGTAATAATTTAATCCAACAGCTTGACAGAGCTGTTGGATTAAATTATTACTAAACCTCCCAACAAGCCAAGATAGTTTCTCCCATTTCGCCGTTGACAGTATCTTCCAGGGCGCCATAGCTGAACGGATTGAAATGATAAATTTTCCGTGTTCCATCCTCGTATAAATCCTACTGACCATCCCATAACGGTAAAAGGTCAAAAAGCAAAGAAAGAAGAAACTTAAATCCCTTACTAAATTGGCAGAGTTACTTCCCTTGAATTTGTGTTCACTCTTGTATTTAAAAAAAAAAAATCTCGATAAACAACGACGAATAATACTATTTAGATTTAATCATTACTATAAATACATTGCATGATTCGTTAATGACAAGGTTACGTAATGTTATAGAGTAATATCAAATTTATTTAAACTCGTTTACCTAAACTCCATTTTAGTAGTTATCCATACATATTCCAGGTGTATGGTAGCTTACAATAGTTTGAAAACAGATAAATCCCGAGGCACAGCGGAAGGGTATTATTGGTTTTCAAATGCAGCTGTAAGCATCCATAGAAATTGGAATAAACTCGTTATAAAATTTATTCCCTTCTCCAATCTTCCTTTCTGTTCTGTTCGCTAGCAAAGTTCCTGAATCACATACACTCTTGGTGAGGTTCTTCAAGCTCTGCCAAATAAGATATAATGGGCTTTAATAAGAGTTATTTTCGTTTTTAGATGCGTCAAGGAGCAATGAATGAGTATATATAATAGACTTCCTGGAATAATCGATGGTTTCAGCAGTGTGTTAAAAAGGAAGCATAAAGTTGAACTCGGTTAACTTTAACTGTGTGGTGAAGCAATATAAGAAAGTTTAAATTCGCAAAAAAATGAATAATAACTTTCCATCGGAACAGTGTTCCATTTATAAGTTATCTCTCTCTCAGACAACATGATAACGGAGATGTAACTTTGATTTTTCAATTCATTATTTTTACACAGATTATTCTCATATTTCATTTTAGGAATTATTTTTTAAATTGAACATATGCTCTGTATATTTATGACTTTACACCGTGCTAGAGCAGGGAGTTAATATCCAAAGACACAGAGATGCATTGTCACGTCCTTTGTGTTGTTTATGTTTTGCGGGTTGAACGGCCCTTTCAACAGCCAGTGTCAAACCGTGTCTGACAGTTTTATGGATGGAGGAAGCCGGAGTACCCGGAAAGAACCACCAAGCAGTGGCAAGGACTGCCAGACTCCCCTACTCACGAGCTCTGTACAAGCAGGATTAGCAGCGATTGAATGCAAGTGCACAATCGACGTGCAGTACGCCTTAGTACGCAGCGTCACCCCACATGGGCAATTGGGATTATGTATTTTGTTCAAGGACAGAACAGAGTTTCTGCGGGCCAGGATCGAACGATCGACTTTTCGGTGTGAAGTGCAATGCTCTGACAACTGAGCCGCTGTCCTCCTTATTGCATCGTATTTGTCAGCGAATCAAATCACCAGATTTTATCCTGTAAGGAGATAATTTTGACACACCTGGTCATTAAAAAATCCTGTGACTGATAACACATTAATTGGTATAGTTATATCGTCCCCTGAGTTCCAATGTGTTCTATGTGCCAATAGGCACATAGAACACATTGGAACTCAGGGGACGATATGGTATACCGACCAACGGTCACGATTAGCCACTGTGCATAAATATGTGACCTTAAACACCAATAAATAAATATAAATAAGTATACCGACCTTCTCGGCATCGATTCCTTTCGTCATTGCCCATGTGGACACAATATAGTCCATCACTCGCTCGCCCAGCGATTTTGGAACATCGTGTAATTTCATGAATTCTCTCACACTGTTCAACATATCGTGGTATCTTGCAAAACTTGCGTAGAACTGTTGGAATATTGTTGTCACGTTTGAAAAGATTAAGGCGTACAGCAACGCTAAAAGTAAATAACATAAGCATTGACGATCAAATATAAGTACAGCAAAGTCCACTTAATTATATATCTCTTAGTGGAATAACCCTGTTAACTGAGTATAATTTCCAAGCACAAAACCATTTTCTATACCTTCATTGCAAATTTCACCTGTTAATTGCAGAAAGGTAAAAGAACAAACTCCTATTACCTGCATAAAATATTGTAATATACTGAAAACTTACCCCGACACTGACAGTCACATAATTTCCCTTGTTTATAGATCTATTTGGCCCCAGTACATCCAATTACATACATTTGATATGTTATATCCTGTTTGACAGAGCTCCACGAGCTCTCTCAAACAATATAGAATAGAATAGAATAAATGCTCACTTATCTTTAGAATACAGAAAAGTGACCAAATCCTTGTCAGTTGAACACTCCTGTTAATTGAATAATGTTCAGTAGCAATTCAATTAACAAGATTCTACTGTATCTTTCTTATAGATATACAAATATAGATATACATATATAGATATACAAATATATATATACATATTTTAGATATACATATATAGATATACAAATATATATATATACATATATAGATATACATATATAGATATACAAATATAGATATACATATATCGATATACATATATAGATATACATATATAGATATACATATATAGATATACAAATATAGATATATATATATATAGATATACATATATAGATGTACATATATAAATATACACTTCATCAAATATTTTATATTACTTCGTCAAATTGCCGTCATGCTCGGAAGTTTACTTCCTTCTAAACGGCTTTCATTTTTGACTAATTCTTATTCCGTTACGTTAAGTGCCGTACCAATGTTTATCGCGTCATGGGAACGTAAAATTTAGCGTCACACCGATCCCAGCTGTTGAATGGGAACCACAAAATTGTTCGAGACACGCGCACGTCTCACAGATCGATCCACCACTTGGCAAGTGGCCGCCCAGCTCCCAAACACGAACCTGTCTACAAAATCGCCGACACACATCCTCCCTGGGTGGCAACAGGCAAAGACATGCCCCGCCCCACACGCCGGCCACCGCCTCCAACTACAAACCACGGACAAACAATACCGTACCAGATCCACCCCAGGTGGAAACAAGTGGAGACACACTCGGCGCTACCACGCGCAAACTCCGCACCCAGCCCCAGAACAAGGAGCACCCAATCACCCATCCCAACCTCGCCCCGGCAACAGAGGCAGAAGCGAGCTCGCACGCAGCACTCACACACCCAACCATTCCCCGACCCGAACTGTTCAAACGCGTCGCCCCCACACTCAAGTGCACCGCCTGCAAAATCGCCGCACCCCCCCCCCCCCCGGGCGGCAAAGACACGCCCCCGCCCCATGCCGCCCCCCCCCCCCCCGCATCCGAGTCCACCACGCGCAAAACAACCGCATCACATCCCCCCTGGGCGGCAACAAGCAAAGACACGTTCCGGGATTCACCCTTCCCCCTGCACTCAAGTGCAAATTATGCAAAAAATACCGTATAATATCTTCCTTGGGTGGCAACAAGTAAAGATATGTTCCGCGTTATTACGCAGAAAGCAAATATGAATTAGACACTATAAACAATAAGCAATACCAACATGGCGGCTCCATATTCTAAATAATGTGTAGACGCCGTGTACTAAGGCGTACTGCACGTCGATAGTGCGCATATCTCCAACCAATCTAACCCTGCCTGTGCTTCAGTGCCGAGTTACGATGTCGAGATCCCATGACGCGATACACATTGGTACGGCACTTAACGTAACGGAATAAGAATTAGTCAAAAATGAAAGCCGCTTAGAAGGAAGTAAACTTCCGAGCATGACGGCAATTTGACGAAGTTATATAGATATTCATACATAGATATTAAACGTTTTTGAATAGAAATCAGAAACCATTCTTTGAAACGTTTCTTCTCATTAAGCGATGCTTATTTAAAACCTTAAAGAATAAATTTAAAGCCATTCTTGAACTATGTCAGCATTTATTATTATTATTTGGGCCATAGTTGTTGTTAAGGGGTCTCGGATGGGTGGGAGGGGATCACATCTATATTTCCTAGGCATTTTTTGAAAAAAAGATACCCCCCCCCCCCCCTCCCCGTGGTAATGTCCCTGTTTGGGGTAAGCTCTTTTTGGATGTGTCTTCTATAGCGTAACCATATCAGAATCCCAAGACAAGACTTGAAGAGTGATTCACTGTATTGTTAGAGGAGTCCAGGATTCTTGAGTGAGGCCTTGGCCCCCAAAGTTCTGAATCCTGTGCCAAGTCTGGACCCCCGATTTCCGAGCGGGAACAAGCAAGATTAGTTGTCCGTCGTATCTCGAAGTCACTGGATACTTACTGATGAACTTGCAAATTTGAAACATGCTCCTAAAAACGTCATTTTGACGGCCAAAAATAACGTGATTGTTCATCTCAAAAGCCACCAAAAGTCTCCATTTAATACCTGATTTCCAAATTCTTCTCTCTGAGACTCCCCACTCCACCCTCTATTATCGCTCGCGCCTTCCGCACTTGCGGCAGATGCGTATGGTGTAGACCAGTTTATGTTATTAACGTGCCCATCAAAAGCGCCACGTTGAAGATATTAATTGGTGTAGACCCCAAAATAAAATATGGACTCTTTCAATTTAGATCGCTGAACTCATATAAAATAGCCCATAAGTAGTGTTCAGAAGGCTAAGAAAGGGGCGCGGTGGCGTTGCGGTAACCAGTTCTCGCCAAATTACAGGAAGTTAAGCAACGCCGAGCCCGGTTAGTTCTTGGATGGGTGACCGTCTGAGCGATCGATTCGGACTCCCGCGTTGTGTCCTTGTGCAAGGCACTTTAACCCCGTTGGCCACATGGGGGGCACGATGACGCCGTGTACTAAGGCGTGCTGCACGTCGATAGTGCGCATATCTCCAACCAATCTGACCCTGTCTGTGCTTCGGTGCCGAGTTACGATGTCGAGGAGCTGGCAGTTGCTCGTCGTTGCTCGGTGGTTTTCTCCGGGTACTCCGGCTTCCTCCACCCGTAAAACTGTCACCGACACGATATGACCTTGACTGTTAAAGTGTCGTTTAACCTCAATTAATTAATAAATAGAAGGCTAAGATACTTACATCCGATTATCATCATGAAGACAGAGAAAAGTTTCTCGTTAAATGTGTTAGCTGCGACGTTTCCAAATCCAACACCTGTCATACAGGAGAGCGTGAAATATAATGCCGTCAGGTAGCGTAACTCCACTTCCGGACCACCACTGATTGTAGATGTCGAAGTGTTCGACCACGTGAATTGTTTATCTACCACAGTTCCTAGTTCAGTTAACCAGCCATACGTTTTTCCTTTTTTGAGATCGCCGTCTCCTATTGTGTACCAGATACACGCGAACCAATGAGCAAACAGTATGAAAAATAGAATAAGCAATACCAACATGGCGGCTCCATATTCTAAATAATGATCCAACTTTCGAACAACTCTTCCTAATCTCAGCAGACGCACCACTTTGAGAGCACCAAACAAGGTGCTAATGCTCTGAAAGAGAAGTAATATATGACAATGGTGAATGCTGATATGTTCAGAATAATAAAAAACCGACTAGTCCATTACTTAAGATATAGAAAACCATGTCCCACACCCCGCGCGATTGTGCGGAGTAGAGCTGGGCGGATATATCCTCTTCTGGTTTAACACTTTACCTAAAGTAACGGCCAAAACCGGCCAGCGCTGTTCTCAAAGATCACCAATTAATTTTCATTATTTTTTCATTTTTGTCTCAAAACCATAGGTTATGACCCCTCGTTGGAACGAGCTCGTCGAGCTCGTTCCAACGAGGGTCATAACCTATGTTTTTGAGACAAAAAATGAAAAAAATTAGTTATTCAAGAATTTTTTTGCAAGTGTCGTCTGCTTTTCATGTTTGGTAAAGGGTTAATTCTGGTGTTTGCGAATCGACGAACCGCAAGACCCAACAAAATCCGGTCGAACGGTCTTACTGTGTTTATGCATAAACTGACTAAACTAACTTACTGGGCAGGAACTGGACTAGTTGCCCCTTTGAACTCACGCCACTTAGTCAATCCGGCGAAGGGACGAATACATCGCCTTCTCATCGTCATATTTTCGCCCTTATTGACTCGTCCAGTGGACGACTCAATACGAGAGAAAATGTAACAATGGAAACACAGCACGGATTAGTTTAACTTTGTTAACTTGGTACCCAAATTTATATTTTTAATGACCCAATAGACTTAGCAACTGATCCTTGGAATCCCTAAGAATAATCAAAGGGAATTTGACTGAACCCCCAAATGAAGGTACTTACAGACAGTAGTTTTGGGGGAGTGGTGTTGTACAAATTATTCGGGATTTTTTTCCAGTTAAGAAGGCTGAAGTATTGTTTATTGTGTATTCCTGACACAGAAAACTCAATCGGAAACAATATTTTCCTGAAACCGAATTTGAAAAATTAAAACCTCTCAACTGCAGAGCGGAAGTGGGGATAATATGAGTTGAATAACTTTCTCCGAAATATTGAAAATTAACAAAAAGCCTAAAGGTAAAACCCACTACCTTCTACACACTGATGACAAAATATTAAACTTTTAAATAGCAAGGATTTCCCATAATGCAGATGTGAATGTTGCCAGTTTAGTCTTGTTTGGCGGTGTTCTTCGCATATTGTAAGTAGCTATATATTGTTCTGCTCTCGTCTTTTCCTTGGACAGCTTAACACCTACCGATACTAAGAAATCTAGACAATACTCATTCTCTGCATGTTTCGCTTTACTCATGCTAACAGTCTAATTCTGTAAGGAATTCCACTCTGTTATGGGCTATTTGTTCACCCACTTTTCTTTGAGAATGCGCACAGACTACAGTTTATTTAATGTGACATTCTTTACTCACAAAGATGTACGGTTATTATTTAGTTCCCAAGCTATAGATATTCCAGTCAATAAGTATTAATTCTTTCTGAAAGAATCAAGATATTATTACAATTTGTGGAACAACGCTACGCAATCATAAAACTAGAGCTGTTATGTGGCAACTCTTCGTTCACAATATTTTGGAAACAAAGAATTCTAATTATAATGCCATTAAAGATTCGGTCAAATCAAATCTATATTGTTGATTGAGAAAGATTTCTTGCGTTGAATTAAGGAAAATGAATGTCTGTTGTATTTTTAAAATCATTCGTCTGGAATATTTCAGTTGGTCGGTAAAGCGAACCATAGGTTCCCCCCACCATAGCCCCCCCCCCCCCCCCCACCATAGGTTCCCCCACCGTAGGTTCGCTTTTCCGACCAACTGAAATATTCCAGACGAGTGAATCCAAACTCTCAGGTCACCAGTCCAATTCTGTAAGAAATTCGACGCCGTTATCGCATAGAGCCAGTCTAGCTCGCCTATATGCCTAGATTCACAAGTCAGGAATGTTTCAGTTGGCGGGAAAAGCGAACCTACAGTTCGCTATTGCGACAAACAGATATGTCCTGGGAAACTGAATCTGAAATATTTCCTAAAGATTCATTCTCTGCGAACTAAAGCCAGAAATGATACTTAATCGAGGCTTGATTTCATCCTCATTTTGATGACATTATAATCAGAAAAAAAGATTCGACACATTCGTTTTTTGTTCACATGAGCCCCAGTCAGTGGTACTTCCGCTGTCAATTTTATCGCCGAAACGAAATGGAAAAAGAAACGCGCAAATTTCGGGGCCATTTCATTTTAATAACATAATAATATACTATTTCGAGTTATGGTGGGGATCCTGTAGCCTTTCCCGGGGAAACCTTTTAATTTTTGAGCCCCTGAGATGGATTCTGAGGCCACTTAAATCTAGTCATTTTATCCACAAGAAAAAACTGTTTCCCCAGGTAGGTCCATGAGTTTCTTATTACATTGACAACGCTACAAATGGACTATAGACTGACAGCCATTCAATCAATACCTACTCCTTCCAACTGACTGCCAGTCTGTTGGAAGGAGTATGTATTGGATGAATAGCTGTCTGTCTTTCGTCCTTGAGTAGCCTGTCAGTGTAACGGAAACGTGACAGTGAATTCGAAAAACCGGGCTGGTCACAGATTCGAGTTGGAATTTCGGAAAATTTTGTCAGCTGATTAGAAAAGTCGGCGAATTTGATCGAAACTGGAATTATACAAATTATGACCGGAGCAAATTAAATTGATATTATTGAATTTAAAAAATTAAAAAAACTTTTCGAATTCACATCTCCGAAGTTCCAACTTTAGGGACGGGGCGTGGGGGCTTCTCCAACCACCTCCCCTAGCTACGTCCCTGGGTAGTGGTAGTATTTATTGCAATTAACACCCTCACCCTTCGTGAGGTATATCGCAAAATAAAATATACACAAACATATACAACAACCAAAATATATAAATTCGATTAATTACACATTCAACACTCGTGATACGTAATATACGTCACTATAACTATTTAATGTTATTTTTGGACACCCTTTAATCCGAAGAACTATCCGATCAAGTTCCGTTTAACTGCGTGTGGCATTCCAGCATCTTTATTGTCAATATTCTGCACAATAAGACGAAATAGGCCTCGTTTGTCCATTTCAGAAAGGTTTTCGTTCACATTCCTTATCTGAGAAACGACGGGGCAATCTATTATGAAGTGCGTTTCATTTTCAAGACCGCCCAAATAAAGACCTCACATTAGCGCTGTTCAACTGGAATATGTGGCTGTGTATGTCGTCCATTGACTTAACTATAATTACTACGGCGGAATGTTGTGAAGTATAAGGGTGAATCCACCGTTTGGCTTGGAATGTCCAGTTGCATTCTACAAAATAAATCAATGAGATGACTACGACAGTTCATAAGATTTCACGAATTAAGAAATCACCGCAACCCGAAATAAATCATAGGAACGATTTAAAATAAAATCTCGAAGTTATGGAGGGGGTTAACTCTTTACCCAACATAACGGAAAAACCGACCAGCGATATTTACAAAAATATCCATTCAAACGTGCTCAATGAGCTGGTTCCGATCAGGGGTCGTAAGCTATGTTTTCAGGCAAAAAAAAAATGAAAACAATTAATTGAAGAATGTTGGTTGCAAGTCGTCACCTGAGTGCTAGAATGTTCTATGTCCCCTATGGGACTATGTATTATCTCCCCTATGGGACTATGTATTATCTCCCCTATGGGACATAGAACATTCTAGCACCCAGGCGGCGAAGTGTCGTCTACCTTTCGTGTTAGGTAAAGAGTTAGCAACACTGTTTATTTTACGCTTTTGCTTTTCTGCGTAAATACATTCGGCTGGGGGCTGAGACATATTTAAAAAAAAAAAAGGCAAGTAGTGAGCATTCAGAAGAAAGTTTTGGGAAATATGCCCCAAAATGGCACTCTTGAAGACATTGTTCGGCTCGGAAGAATGTCAATTTTCACCAAGTGTGGTATTATGGCATCTGTAATTTCATTAGTTGACACCCCATGCAGAACGGAGAATTTAGAATCGTTCGGAGGGTCATTGGGAATTTGGATTACGAAAAAGAGGCATTTTTTAACCCTTTACCTAACATGAAAAGCAGACGACACTTGCAAAAAAAAATTCTTGAATAACTATTTTTTTTCATTTTTTGTCTCAAAAACATAGGTTATGACCCCTCGTTGGAACGAGCTCGACGAGCTCGTTCCAACGAGGGGTCATAACCTATGTTTTTGAGACAAAAAATGGAAATATTTTGAAAATTAATTGGCGATTTCTGAGAATAGCGCTGGCCGGTTTTGGCCGTTACGTTGGGTAAAGGGTTAACGAAATGACAGTCGTTGCTTCGACGTGGTGATGTCATATCAGGAACGCGACATACCGGAGACCTAACAGTCATCTGTTGACACATTGCTATCCAAAACAACCTTATTCGAGAAGATGGATGCTCCAGGGATGTGGCTAGAGGTTTCCGATTTGGGGGTGTAGGGTAGTGAATTTCCAACTGGGGGGGGGGGGGGGTGGAGGGGTTGACCCCTTCAGGTCGCTCCCCCAATTGTAAATTCGCTACCGAGAAACAATTTGAAAATGAAGCCATAAAAGGGGGAAAAAATTGATTCTAGTAACTGAAATGCTAACACATTTATGATAGAATTATCAGGCTGTTATTATTATTTGGTATTATTCTGGGAATTGAATATGTGCTAAAAATGCTCAAGGTGAGAACTTTGAACAATTCACACGGTCCTAACATTAAATCAAATCTTATGCAGGGATGATCAATTTTCGATGTTTCATCATTTTGTAACTGTGAATGATGGAATTAACTCAGGATAACGGTTTTACATGATGCGATTTTCTTGAAGTGCTTTTCGAGGATTTTTTTTGTTACGATAAGTAAATGTACTATAGAAACTTTAGGTGTAAATAGTAACAGTTAGAATGTTTGCCGATTTGAAACCGAGTTGGATTGTTGGGAAGTGAAGGAGACATCAGCACCGCCAAAGAATCTCTAAAATCCAGGTAGATAGAAATTCCAACTACTCATGACTTGCCCTCCGGATTTCTAGGGAACTATAGGAAATTTTGGCCAGGGTTAGGGGACATCCCCCCCTCCCCCCCCCCCCCCTCCCTTGTCACCACGTCCCTGTTTCACATATCTTCTGTATAGGGCGCGTATTGGGTTTATCGTTCTTACGGCTTTCCAATATACAACTATTAATAGAAAAAATAGATTAACTAGTAACTTACCTCATCAACAGATTAACTAGTGACTTACCTCATCAACAGATTGGAACACATTAAATACATCATACGGTAGGCATGAAAGGAGATCTATAACGAACCAGCTTTTCAAGTAGTTCATACGAATACTTTTTGGGTCCGATATCACTTCACCATTACTACCGACAAACGTCGTGTGAAAGTTTAAAATGATATCAACAAAAAACACAACGTCGACAATACTATCAATAACAAGAAGCGGAACTTGATCCGTCGTTTTTCCTCGGAACGCACCGTTGTATGGTACCATAACGGCCGTATAAAACGTTAATGTTAGAATAATCCAATCCCAAATCGTCTTGAACATGCTGTAGTGCAGAATTATATGTGGTGGTGTCTTGGGTGCCTCTAAACGATACTGAGGCATCATGTCGGAATTCAGGTTCATCATCTGTCAAATAAAGAAATATAGTATCAGTCATTAAGTGATTAACATTACTAATTCTCTGATTAATAAAAATCAGACAATCCAAGTATTTTTTTTAAACTGACGGCAGAATGGATTCAGTTTAACCGGGAATATTTTCTCGTCTGTTGTTTGCAAGGTAAACATTCTGGAAAGATTTTAAAAAGGTGATTCAGCCAACTTCTGGCTATCTGTGTACGTTTTGTGTTCTGATTGAATATTTAACCAGAAAAATGTATCAACTGAAATATAAAGTCTTTTGTCTACTGACCTGAATATCTGTAGGTATATAAATTCAAATACGTCTCTTTGTTTTTTCCCCCTCACTCACTCTCTCTCTCTCTCTCTCTCTCTCTCTCTATTTATTTCGCTCTTTCTCTCTGTTTGTGTGAGGGAGTGTGCGTGTGTGTGAGGGAGTGTGTGTGTGTGTGATTGTGTGAGGGTGTGTGTGTGTGTTTGAGGTTAAAAAATCGCACTGGCACAGACATTTCATACTGAAACGTTTTTTTCTTTTAATATGCCGCCGACAAATTGTTTTCATTTACTGAACCCAGATGGGTTTCAAACATGACAAAAAATTACACAAAATTGATTTAAACTAAGTGATGAGCTTAGGAACTGGTTAAACTGACTGGCAATAATTGATGTTATTCATTGATGGGCTCTAGTTTAGTCCTTACAAGGATGTTACACAAGCTTTTGTTTTTCTTATAGGCGATGACAGGTCGAAGATTCAAAGGTTCATTTAATTTAGCATTGGTAAAATTGAATTCATCTTTTAACATTTTTGCTATTTCGATATTCATTCTGTTATACGTTAAAGTGAAAGGAATGATGGACCTCCTTTCGCATTCGCCCTCTGATATGTTCATACCAAATGGCCAGAGGGTTTGAAGCGTATTGATCCAAAAAGCTTCACGTTTTTTTTTAAATTCATCCGTTTCTTCTAATGTGTCTTTAATTGGTGGTTGTTCAATAGGATGGATTTCGAAATCGTCCAAAGAATGGCCAGGAAGGTTAAAATATTGTGCTACTGGGGCATCAGCATTATGTTTTATATCCTGTTTGTGTCTAGTAGCACGTTCTCGGAAAGGATTTTGACTTTGACCAACATACTGTTTCCGACAGCGCTTACATGTGATAACGTAAATAATGTTTGGTGAATCACAATGGAGGGGGTTACGGATCTGATAATGATTTTTCGTTTATTCGGAGGAAAATTCCTCTTTCTGATCAGGCATAAAAGTATGCAATCTACATCGAGGCTTTTTGCAATTAAATACCGCGCCACTACCATTCTGCAACGTTCTGTTGTGTTCAATCTTCAGTGGTTCGAACTCAGAAGTTTCAGCTGGACTTTCGAGCTTTTTCAAAGTTTGAGATTGTGTGTGTGTGATTGTGTGAGGGGGTGTGTGTGTGTGTGTGTGTGTGTGTGTGTGTGTGTGTGTGTGTGTGTGCGTTTGTCTTACCAACTTGACGAGGTAACTAGACAAAAGAGTTTGCGTGTTTCGCCTTACCGAGGTACAAAAGACAAAAGAAACCCTTTACCTCGGTTGTTTTCCCAGAACTGTACCGGCAAAACGAGGTTGAAACCGTTAGTCCACACAAAGGACAAACAATGGGGTACCTCGGTATGTAGGGTAGACAAGACTGTGTGTGTGTGTGTGTGTGTGGGTTTGTCTTACCAACTTGACGAGGTAACTAGACAAAAGAGTTTGCGTGTTTCGCCTTACCGAGGTACAAAAGACAAAAAAAAACCCTTTACCTCGGTTGTTTTCCCAGAACTGTACCGGCAAAACGAGGTTGAAACCGTTAGTCCACACAAAGGACAAACAATGGGGTACCTCGGTATGTAGGGTAGACAAGACTGTGTGTGTGTGTGTGTGTGTGTGTGTGTGTGTGTGTGTGTGTGTGTGTGTGTGTGTGTGTGTGTGTGTGTGTGTGTGTGTGTGTGTGTGTGATTGTGTGAGGGAGTGTGTGTGTGTGTGATTGTGTGAGGGAGTGTGAGTGTGTGTGATTGTGTATATATTGAAGGACACAATCATGTTTTCGAAGAATTTTGAATGTTGATTTCTGATCCTCGGCCGGGAATCGAAGCATCGACAACACCGCCTGACAATCAGAAGTCGAACACTTAAACCACTGAACCTTTGTACACCGCCAAGACGATGGCTGGAATGTAGCTTTATAGACGTTATAATGATCGCTTTGTTCACTTATCTTACGACAACTATATGAAAGTGTGAAACATGCTGGCTACAGTACGACAAAAGTGTTGTAGTTGGCCGCAGACGAAGACTGGCATGGCCTGTGTCTGTGTGTGTATTTTGAAGAACACAATCATGTTTTGGGGGAATTTGGAATGTTGGTTTCTGATCCTCCTCCACGGGAATCGAACTCACGACAACGCCGCCTGGCAATAAGGAGTCCAACACTTAAACCACTAGACCCACAGCACACTGTAAAAACCACTAGACCCACAGCACACTGTAAAAACCACTAGACCCATAGCACACTGTAAAAACCACTAGACCCACAACACACTGTAAACCACTAGATCCACATCACACTGTAAAAACCACTAGACCCACAGCACACCGTAAATCACTAGACCCATAGAACACTGTAAACCACTAGACCCACAGCACACTGTAAAAACCACTAGACCCACAGCACACTGTAAAAACCACTAGGCCCACAGAACACTGTAAAAACCACTAGACCCACAGCACACTGTAAAAACCACTAGACCCACAGCACATCGTAAAAAACACTAGACCCACAGCACACTGTAAACCACTAGACCCACAGCACACTGTAAACCACTAGACCCACATCACACTGTAAACCACTAGACCCACAACACACTGTAAACCACTAGACCCACAGCACACTGTAAAAACCACCAGACCCACAGCACACTGTAAAAACCACTAGACTCACAGCACACTGTAAAAACGACTAGACCCACAGCACTTTGTAAAAACCACTAGACCCACAGCACACTGTAAAAACCACTAGACCAACAGCACATTGTAAAAATCACTAGACCCACAGCACACTGTAAAAACCACTAGACCCACAGCACACTGTAAACCACTAGACCCACAGCACACTGTAAACCACTAGACCCACAGCACACTGTAAAAAACCACTAGACCCACAACACACTGTAAAAACCACTAGACCCACAGCACACGGTAAAAACCACTAGACCCACAGCACACTGTAAAAACCACTAGACCCACAGCACACTGTAAAAACCACTAGACCCACAGCACACTGTAAACCACTAGACCCACAGCACACTGTAAACCACTAGACCCACAACACACTGTAAACCACTAGACCCACAGCACACTGTAAAAACCACTAGACCCACAGCACACTGTAAAAACCACTAGACTCACAGCACACTGTAAAATCCACTAGACCCACAGCACACTGTAAAAACCACTAGACCCACGGCACACCGTAAACCACTAGACCCACAGCACACTGTAAACCACTAAACCCACAGCACACTGTAAAAACCACTAGAACCACAGCACACTGTAAAAACCACTAGACCCACAACACACTGTAAAGACCACTAGACCCACAGCACACTGTAAAAAACACTAGACCCACAGCACACTGTAAACCACTAGACGCACAGCACACTGTAAACCACTAGACCCACAGCACATTGTAAAAACTACTAGACCCACAGCACACTGTAAAACCACTAGACGCACAGCACACTGTAAAAACTACTAGACCCACAGCGCACTATAAAAACCACTAGACCCACAGCACACTGTAAACCACTAGACCCACAGTACACACCGTAAACCACTAAACCCACAGCACACTGTAAAAACAACTAGAACCACAGCACACTGTAAAAACCACTAGACCCACAACACACTGTAAAAACCACTAGACCCACAGCACACTGTAAAAACCACTAGACCCACAGCACACGGTAAAAACCACTAGACCCACAGCACACTGTAAACCACTAGACCCAGTGCGCATTGTAAAAACCACTAGAACCACAGCACACTGTAAAAATGATGACTAGAGTCTCACTTTTAAGACAACGTTCGGGGGAGCGGTGACTCAGAAAGTAGAGGTGTAGGCTGCAAGCCGAGAGGTCCTCGATTCGAATCCCAGTTGTGGCAACCGCGTTGTGTCCTTGGTCAAGACACTTCACCCCCATTGCCCACGTGGAGACACGATGGCGTTCTGTACTAAGGAGTACTGCACGTCGATGGTGCACTAGTCTTCAACCATTACTAACCCTGCTTGTGTGGAGTTAGTATGTTGGGGAGCCTGACAGTTGCTCGCCGTTGCTCGGTTGTACTCCTGCTTCCTCTACCCGTAAAACCGGCCGACACGAGGTGACCCTGCCCAAAGTGTTGTTAAACCACCAATAAATAAATAAATAAATAAAGTTCTCATGACAACCTTGATTGGTTTTAAGGATTTTTATCATAATCTTTTTTTTCTGTTCATCGAGTATTCAAGTGCAAATGAACATCAACGAGGTCAGCTCATTTACATAATATTATCTTCACCAGCCAGTGATAAAATCGCAATTATTGAGTTGAGCGCCTTGTTATTACGCCCAGCCCCGAGCAATTTTTCTAATAGCTCCATAATGATAGAGGTACCATATTTCTTCCATTCATGTTTCATGCACAAAATGTACAACAATTCTAAAAAACTGTTTTTGAAGTTAATTACCTGTTGTCTTTTGATCGTCAAAGCGTTGCAGGGGTGATAAGTTACTTTGAAACAAAGGTACTGACGCCAATTTTTGAGCCGGCAGCATTCTACAATGAACTCTCAGCCGTTCAAAACTTGTTTGTGAATACGTGTGTAAAAATCTGTAGGCACATCTGCCAGGAAAAAAAATCATAAAGGCTGGGGTGAAGGATTGTCTGGGTAAATTTTTACACACACACCATGGTCACATCATGCATTTGCAAAAAAAAAAAAAAAGCAAAAAAACAAACGAAAAATCAAAACCTGAAAAAAAAAGAAAAAAAAGAAGAAAAATCAAAACATAAAATAACCTCACCCCAAGGGCGTCGGAAGTTGAGAAAAAGGAGGGCCGTGCCCATTTTTCGCCAGAAGTGCATAAATTTCTAAATTGATTATAACTATAAATTTTATAACAATACAAATTCATAAAATTTATACATTACTATGAAAAGTGTATAATCATTACAATTTTATAATAACTATAAAATTTGTAGTAATATATAAAATTCATAAATGTGTAGTGTTATAAAATTTGTAGTTATTATAAAATTCATAAATTTGCAATTATTATAAATTTTATATTATAAAATTTGTATACTGTATTACAAACAGAGATCGGTGTAAATCTTATTATATTGTTTCTTGCCCGTTTCTACTTATTATTACTTGTACATTCGATTTTCTTCGCAATAATTGCCTTATTGACACAGTCATTAATTTTATCACCTCAAATGACAGCTCATTCAATTTTATGTGCGGGCAATTATAGCAAACAGGCCTATGTTTGTCGCCCAAAATATTGAAGATCCTTCCCAACACGTTAGTGTAACTACATTTCGTCAATTGGTATACAATATGTTGTCATCTTTTTTGCACTTCGTCATCTGGTATACAAAATGCTGTCATCATTTTTATATTGTCCAGGTGAGGGTTGTCGGACGTCAAGCCAAATTATCTAAGGGTCGAGTACTATGACGGGAGCTACAGGGACCCGTGTGCCTTTTACAGAAAAGTGCCTGAGACTGAAAGCCGAAGGAAATACGAATCTTAAGGGCAATTTACATGGCAGAAAATAATCCAGGTTTATATTTATTCGGGGAATAAAAATCACAAAATTTTATTCCAGGAAATTTGAAAAATAATCTGCGTTCACATGTACTTTGAGAAATCTGGAGTATTTTCGGATGACGTGGTCATTTCATGCAAAGAGATGGAACGACTCCGACGCACTAGACAGAAAGTCTTGCCATATGCTCTTTCAATCGGGATTACGGTGGGCAGTTTGCGGCTTCGATCGTGTTGGCAGCGACCTCGTTCAGAGGTCTGGTACACGGAAACTGTCAAAAAAACCTTCAACGACAAAGACTGGTTTGATAATTTTCGGATGAAAAAATCCACCTTTGACCAACTGTGCTTAGAGTTGGCTCCCTACATCCAGCCTTCTGAGAAATGTGTGCGTCAGGCGATTTCTGTGGATAAACAGATTGCAATGACTGTCTATTGGCTAGCATCAGATGCAGAGTATCGGACCATAGGCAATCTTTTTGGCATGGCTACACCAACAGTTTGCAAAGTTGTTCATCGTGTCTGTGAAGTGATTCCTGACGAACTGCGTGAAAAATATATACACTTTCCCAGTGGAAATGATCTAAGGAATGTTGTTAAAGGATATAAAGAAAAATGGGATTTTCCAAATTGTGGGGGTGCAATAGACGGTTATCATATCGAAATTATAAAACCGGAGTTAAATCACGGAGATTACGTAGACAGGAAAGGAAAATATTCTTTAATATTACAAGGTGTGTGTGATGATCGGTACATATTTCGTGAAATTAATATTGGTTGGCCAGGAAAAGTGCACGATGCTCGTGTTTTAGCTAACTCTAACATATGTGACCGTGGAGAAGATGGATCGCTGTTCATGCCGGATTCAGGTGTCAAGGTTTGTCTGAGAGATGAAGAGTTGTTTCTGCCTATAACACTCATCGGCGATCCAGCGTATCCTTTGCGCAAATGGCTCATGAAGCCTTTTATCGGACGAGGATCACTTCCAACAATCCAGAATGTCTTTAACTATAGACTCAGTAGAGCAAGAATGACTATTGAAAACGCATTTGGCCGACTGAAGGGTCGATGGAGAGTTCTCGCTAAAAGACTCGACGTTAAAGTTCTGTTTGCTTGTGATGTGATAGCTACCTGCTGTGTGCTCCACAATTTCTGTGAAACAGTGAAGGAAGATTTTGATGAAACTCTAGTCTAAGAACCCAATGGAGATGACCAAACTGTTGAGGAATTTGATGTTCATGGAGAAGAATTTAGCGGACAGACCGGCAAGGAGATTCGGGACACACTCGCCGACTATTTCATTAACACCATTTAACACAAAATGGAGAAATTGTTGCCAAAAAGATCGAGATTATTTGTCAAATTCATGTTTTAAACATATTACCAATAAAAGAGTTATATTGAGTGTCATCATTTGCCACAATCGATTCGACAGATCCGAATGTGTAGTACCGGTGGAAACATTTTTAAAAAGTGGAGGGGCCAGAATGCCGGCATTCAAAATTCCTAATGAAATTTAGAATTTGCAATCTAGGTCTAAAAACAATACCTTACTCCTGGCAGTTACATTCTTGTTAAAGGGTCTAGAAAAATGGTTCATTGTTAGCAAAAGCAAACCACAAAATTCACATCTTTCCTTACAATGACCAATAAAATACGAATATAAATGTCAGTGGAATGAGCGTATGGAGCTGGTTCCATTGACACCCAAATTCGTACCAGGTGTAGGCATTTGATTGTGTTCCGACCGTTTTTTTTTCGAGTATCCTTGAGTGATATATATATATAAATATGACTTCTTACAAATTTTGTTTTGGAACAGGTCCAAAGAAGACACCAGCTCAAGTAACTAGTACAAGTCCCTTCATAGGCGTATGAGACGATTTTATGAAGGGGATTGGGAGGGGCGACTGGCTCAATTCTGTCCGAAAAATCTTCGTCGTAATCAGTGGTTCGATATTATATTGACGTAGGTTTGTACACAATAACACTATAACTAAGCAATTCAGTCTGCTCACAACTAATAGCATGCATAGCTGATATTAGTCATTGCTTGACTGAGGCCTGGGACTACCTAACCCCCACCCCCATATAGGCCTCTATCATGTGGGGAGTGGGAGTCAGGTCCCAGACCACAGTCATACAATTACTAGCTTTATACTAGCCTTAAAATTCTCGCGTCGGCATTCTGCAGCTTTGATCTGATATCTCTTAACAAATAGCGCACCTTATTCTAGTCCTACAGGTCTTGTGTCGGCGTTGTGTAGCTTTGATCTTAAGTTTTAAACGGAACTGAACATGATTTCGGGCACGCAATTCAGATTTCGACTACTTAGCTCTCATCTAGGAAGTATTTCCTTCCGTTCAATTAGTTAACTAACGCTATTAATATTTTATAGGCCCTCTATCAGAAAAAATGATTGATTGCCTGAATTCGTAAATTCCCCTGGCTCATACGCCTACGAGTCCCCTTTTATGTATGTTAGCGGGATGGGGAACTAAATGCCCCAGTATAAGTTATTATGTCTGATCATCACAGGGAGACAAAGCATGCCCTCCTTTCCCCTCTTTATCGCACCTCTCTCTTTCTCTCTCACTCTCTCTCTCTCTCCTGCGCATGCGAGAGAGAGAGAGAGAGAGAGAGAGGGGGGAGAGAGAGAGAGAGAGAGAGGGGAGAGAAAGAAAGAGAGGGGCAAGGGAGAGAGAGAGAGAGAAATAGGGAGAGAATGGGCGGGGGTGTAAGAGAGAATTTAGAATTTGCACTTTCAAATATGGCTACGATTAAGACTTGTTAATCGACCCGGTGTGAAAGGAATGGTAGTCCGTGGGAATATTTGTCCTCGTGGACTAATATTCCGCGGAATAATAATCCTAGGTCTACCATTTCTAGAAATAGTAGTCCATTGGACTATTCTTCCTAGGAATGGTAGACCTAGGACAATTATTCAGAGGAATAACAGTCCGGAGACTATTATTCCGACGAATAATAGTCCAGGGGGAATATCGTTCCTACGGACTTCCATTCCTGTTACACCGGCTCTCCCGGATTCCATATTTGCATGATTTTACTGGGTCAAAAAATGGAATTCGCGGCTAAAAACGTAGTATTTTTTTTATTTTCCACAAAGCACTGTACAAATAAGGGGTTAAAGTGCGTTCTTGCTTCTCCATAAAACTAAAATTAAAAGCCGATTTTCAGCACCTTTATCATTTCACGAAATGTTTTGTCGTTGTAACAGTAAACTCAAAGCTGGTAGAAGGATCTGGACACGCCGTCTTCAAAGTTCTCTGCAGATGAACTGAGCCAGCTGTTGTCTGCAGAAGCATGGCGTGGAGTAAAGTTAGCACTATGTACAGGAGGACCCATTCTTTCTGGTGGTTGTCGTGTCGCTGTATTATTGGTAGCTAACCGCATAATCATCTCCATCATCCGGAATTGATGATCATGTTCCATTTTCTTTCGTCGCTCTTCTGATTCGATCCTTAGCCTTTCCATTTCTGTCTTTTTTATATCAGCCTCCAGTTTTAGTTTTTCCAATTCCAAATGTTTTTCTTCAATCCTTTCATTCGAAGAAGTAAACTTATCCATTACGGTACCCAAGGCAGTTTCGAACTTTGACTTTTTAGCAGGTTTAATAGGTTTTTTGAATGAAGCTGTTGCACGGCGTTTAGTTGTTTGGCTGTTCGCTGAATCACTGGAATCATGGATAGTTTGTTCATTTTCGGTCTCTGTGGTGACAGTCGTTGTTGATTCTGTTGAGTCTTGAGTTTGGGAGGCTGTTTCAATATCAACAGTTGCAATGGCTTCTGTGTCTGAACCACGGTCAGACATTGCTTCGACCCCACTCAGGTTACCAGCATCGACATCCGACTCTCCATTGTCGTTATCTGATATATTCTGGGTTCCAGTGTCGATTACCTTTAAAGGCGATGAAGCTGGGCGACTCCCTAGTATACTGTGCAGTTTTTCATAGAACTTACATGTTCTGCCAGACCCACCACTTCTGGAAAGTCTGTCCCGACAGTCGCGATAATTTTTCTTCAACACTTTCATCCTCGTGCGAACTTGATCCACAGTTTTCTCGACATCGAGCTCAGATAGCTTACCAACTACATCATTATATATACCACTTCGGCTGAGCTTAGGGTTGTCAAGAATAGCCTCTACGTCCAGTTCCAGCCATGCATCCAACAGCGTATTTGTATCAAGGTCAGACCAAGCAGAACCACGACCTTTCCGACTTTTCCCAGGCATTTTATCTCTTAGTTGTTTTGAAACACAATATAATACCGCTTCTTACACTTGCTGCACTTTTCAAGACAGGAAATGACCAAACTATTGAATGCGTGATGAAAATGATGACGTATTGTTTGAATAATCTAGGATTATTTTCCTCCTGCGATTTACATGAGCGCGAAAGTGCATTTTATTCCTAGATTATTTGATTTTCGACCACCTCTCGGGGTGGAGTATTTTTGAAGAAAATATTCCCCGAACAAATAAATAATCCCCGAATAATTGCATTCACATGACAAAAAATTAATATCCAGGGTTATTTTTTGATCCTAGATATTAAATAATCTAGGAATATATCTCGTCATGTAAATGGGGTTTTAGAATCTCTCTTCTTGACGGTAAAATCGGAATTGGGGGTATGTACACATGTTCTATTTGAAGTTTTCGGAATATTCTCATGAAACAATATGAGTCCGAATGTTTATTATTACTGACGATAATGTCTGAGGTGATGGGTGAAAGGGAAATCAGCGATGTGTACCATAGAAAGCATCTACACCCCCGTGATATTCTCATACACCGCGTTGAACTTCGTGCACCCCGTTAGAGATAAATGTATGTACCGTACTGGATGCATTGTTTGCAGACCAATCAGGAAGCGTGTATAATTTTAACACTGTAATAATCTGGTTTACATAAGTAGGGACGGATTCAGTGGACACCCCCGGCGCGCCTTCCCCTATCCTATTTTTTTATAATCCAGTTTTTACAAGCGGATCACGATATTATTCGTGATAACACATGTGTTTGCATGACACGAGGTAATGGATGTTCACGTGTTATCACGGACAATACCGTATCCTATACATACTCCTATATCTCCCGCGGGGGTCTCCGGCTGTACGACCCGAGGTAATGGGTGTTCACGTGTTATAACGGACAATACCGTATTCTATACATACTGCTGTATCTCCCCGGCGGGTCTTCTGTTGTACGACCCGGAGTAATGGATGTTCACGTGCTATAACGGAAAATACCGTATTCTATACATACTGCTATATCTCCCGCGCGGGTCTCTCGTTGTACGACCCGGGGTAATGGATGTTCACGTGTTATCACGGACAATACCGTATTCTGTACATACTGCTATATCTCCCCGGCGGGTCTTCTGTTGTACGACCCGGGGTAATGGATGTTCACGTGCTATAACGGAAAATACCGTATTCTATACATACTGCTATATCTCCCGCGCGGGTCTCTCGTTGTACGACCCGGGGTAATGGATGTTCACGTGTTATCACGGACAATACCATATTCTATACATACTGCTATATCTCCCTGGCGGGTCTTCTGTTGTACGACCCGGGGTAATGAATGTTCACGTGCTATAACGGAAAATACCGTATTCTATACATACAGCTATATCTCCCGCGCGGGTCTCTCGTTGTACGACCTGAGGTAATGGGTGTTCACGTGTTATAACGGACAATACCGTATTCTATACATACTGCTATATCTCCCACGCTATAAGTTAGCTTCCGACGACGAGAGGAGATATATCGACCACAACTCGCAGCTACCCACGATTGAAATGTTGCGCCATCCAGTATCCTAAAGTCCAGATCCTGGATTCGTCATTAGTTTACCAAGAGATTTGGGAGCGGTGCAGTGGTTTAGTCTGGTATTTTAGGACTGTACACCACGGTAAGTTTTTACAAGGGCATACAAGGGTATGGCTACAATGTTAAGTGAAGAGCTAATCCTTGGGTTTCTTTCGTTCAGATATGTTATGTGATATCCTGTTGTAAAAAGCTAAAAGAGATTTTTTTTTCAAATTTGGACCAGCATAATATCATCAGCAAATACCACCCCCCCCCCCCAAAAAAACAAAAAAAAACAAAACAAAACAAAAAAAACAACAAAAACCCAAAACAAACCAAAACCTGAAATTTTCAAAGGTGTCATCAGCCTGTACCTGATCACAATTAATCAGTTTATATCTACTAGTACTTACACTTGCTATTGACGACGGCTTCGAAACATCGAACTTTGTATTCGGCATATGTGACGAGAACTGTAAGAGCGTGGATCGATTCCTCGTCACCGACCTTGCCAGTCTGGCAAATTTGCTTAAACCTGAAAAAAACATCATGCAGTGAATAAAGTAGAACATTGACAAGAGTCTGATATCTGAAATTTCTAAGCGTGAATATGTAATACCAGACGATTTACAAAGAGTCGGCGCCTAGCTTCCTGCAATGATTGTTGGAGGTCATAAAGAAATAATACAACACATTGTCGATCTGCTGATTTGCCACGGTCTTCTAAGTTCTTGCATATGATAGCAGCTTATGTTATAATTGTGCACATGCTTCTTTGAGACTGTTGGACACTACGTGGAGTGGGGTGGTGGTTGAAAACGTTAATCTGGGATAACTAAGTGTGATTCTAAATAGAGGTGGAAGGTATTGGAATTTTGCGTTCGGTATCGGTTGAGGTATTTTAGGGGGATATATAGAGATTATTACCATTATGTGGATGTACAAAATATGTATCCGAGTCGAGCTCCGGGTTCTGAGGGCAGATCACGACGAGTCGAAGACGAGTCGTGATCTACCCTTAGAACCCGGAGGAAGGCTCGGATACATATTTTGTACATCCACATAATGGTAATAATCATTTTATCTTACAATATATTGGAGATAAGTCAAGAATGTAGACGAATATATAACGAACTATTTATTGGTACGGACGAACAAAAAGAAAAAATGGAACTCACGCGAAAGGAACGTGCTTGTATCCGACCCCCTGATACAAACATCTGTTTCAAGGGATCGGTTACACGACAGTTGCGGAGTTAATACAGACAAAATACATGTTGATTGTAAGATAAACTGTGGTATCGATATACTGTGGTATCGATATACTGCGGTATCGATATACTGTGGTATCGATTCGGTATTCTGTATCTGCCTTTACTGAGATTTGCTGACAGTAGATACTGTGGTATCGATATACTGCGGTATCGATATACTGTGGTATCGATTCGGTATTCTGTATCTGCCTTTACTGAGATTTGCTGACAGTAGATACTGTGGTATCGATATACTGCGGTATCGATATACTGTGGTATCGATTCGGTATTCTGTATCTGCGTTTACTGAGATTTGCTGATAGTACCAAAGCGGAATTCACATCAGAAAACATACAGAATACGTTGTTCTTGTATCATTCTACCACAGCGCCACAAATAGCTCTGTCAATGAGCCCAAAGCTGGCATTCTTCTGTCAAATGTGACTTGTTCCAATCACATCTTAACCTTTAAAGGCCTATTTTAGGCTTTTGCGATATCAGAGCCCTTAACTTACAATCATTAGGAGGGTCTACAGACAAATCACCCGAGCAGTGATTTATCGTCAAGTCGTGACTGCCTTAAAAGACCTTAAAAGGCAGCCACGACTTGAGTAGAAATGACTGTTAACCTTTTACCCAACGAATCGTCCGCATCCGCCCGCGTAATATGTGAATTCAGCATTTGAAAAAATATTATTTTTCAAAAAATTTCAACAAAACCATATCATGTGACCCCTCGTTGGAACGAGTTCGTCGAGCTCGTTCCAACGAGGGGTCACATGATATAGTTTTGTTGAAATTTTTTGAAAAATTTAAAAAAATTATATTTAAAATAATAAATTTTTATATCGTCTGCGTTGGGTAAAGGGTTAAGCAACTGGACATGTGCAGGTTGTAGTCTAGTGGACATTCGGGATACCTGCCCAGGCCTTTAATCGTTAACACAAACTGAAAAGTAAATCAGTCTCCTTTTTCATAAAATGAAGACTCCAGCTGCTATCAGGCGTCAATATGGTCTTACAAATAGCAAATGCAGGAAATCTGAAAATATAGATGGTGTCGGTATTCAATTTGGTTCAAATCGGTTTTCCGGTATCCCCATGATTTTGGTATCGGTTCGGTGTTCCGGTATATTGCACATCTCTAATTCCTGATACATGTACAAGTTATAAAAGGAGACCTGCCAATCGGACATAATTTCAACATTTATATGTATTGCATTGGCATGGTATTACACATATCACAATTTTACTCAACTGCTGAGCATACGTCTTATAATATTATAGACATAAACTCGATTGTAATATATAAGCGCAAGTATAAGTCACGATACATTTGGTTATCATGGCTGTGTTTCCTCGTAAACAGTACATATATAGGAGCTTAAAAACTAATATTAGTTATTACCTTCATAAATTCTACATTTTAGTATAACTATCGCGGGGAATAACACAACAAAAAAACAAAAGTTTTCAACCCTTTACCCAACGTAACGACCAAAACCGGCCAGCGCTATTCTCAAAAATCGCCAATTACTTTTCAAAATATTTTCATTTTTTGTCTCAAAAACATAGGTTATGACCCCTCGTTGGAACGAGCTCGTCGAGCTCGTTCCAACGAGGGGTCATAACCTATGTTTTTGAGACAAAAAATGAAAAAATTTAGTTATTCAAGAATTTTTTTTGCAAGTGTCGTCTGCTTTTCATGTTAGGTAAAGGGTTAAATAGCTAATAAGTTCAGTGCACATATGACAGTTGTGGAAAGTATTTGTCAAGGAACAAGCAGTGAGAATGTTATTTTTATTCTGTAAATTTTTTACTCGAACCTGATTGTTTAAATATCCCGGGTAAACAAATCTAAATGAGGAACTTGGAATTTCCAATCGATTTCGACTCCGGTGCATTCGACCAATGATGACGTGATTTATTTAGACGGGTTCCTTCTCTGTTTACTTTGGAAACGAAATCGAACGTATTTTGTATCACCACGTGTGCGATACATCTTTATTTTTATCGTTCAGGTAGAACAGTGGAAATCCCGCGTTTTACATTAATAGGTGTGTGATAAAGTTAGTTATTTATTCTCGTTTCCGTATAAGGAAACGGAAATAAGTAACTAACCTCACAGCGCTGATGAAGGGTGGTCGTCCTGGTGAGTCCAGCTAAGAACACATCAGACCTAAAATGGCTCGTTCTGGTGGCATAAATTGTGAAATATCAACCACGAAAGACTTTCTGTCCTAAAAGTCAGGCCCCTCCAGTAATGTTTCACCGTTATCTTTTTTTGGCTAGCTCGGCCTGACAACTTCTCACAGGAAACTTTTATACTAACCTTTGGAGGTCTCGTCGTCGATGGGTTGTTTTAAAGCAGTGATGTCTTTGAATGTACACATAAATAAGACGACTTGATCCTTCTCGTTCTTGATAGGCGCAATATGTAGCAAAAGCCATAGTGGTGTTCCTGTGAATAAAAAACAAACAAATTAGTTGTTAATTGCATGGTAGCTATTATGTGTAATTATTGACATTTTTTCGTTTTCTCTTCTACCTCTCAAACTAGTTTCTTGACAGCAGCATTTGAGTCTTGGGAAGTATTATCTATTTGTTTGATGCCGAGATATAGAAACAATGTGACATTTAAATACTAGAGAGTATTATCTATTAGTTTGATGCTGGGATATCGAAACATTGTGACATTTGACTTCTAGGAAATATTATCTTTTAATCTGACGCTGAGATGCACACACTGTGGCATTTGTATCCTTGGAAGGAAGTACTATATATTGGTTTGACGCTGATATATCCCAACAGTGTGACATTTGAATCATGGGAAGTACTATATATTGGTTTGACGCTGATATATCCCAACAGTGTGACATTTGTATCCTTGGAAGTACTATATATTGGTTTGACGCTGATATATCCCAACAGTGTGACATTTGAATCATGGGAAGTACTATATATTGGTTTGACGCTGATATATCCCAACAGTGTGACATTTGAATCCTAGGAAGTACTATATATTGGTTTGACGCTGATATATCCCAACAGTGTGACATTTGTATCCTTGGCAGTACTATATATTGGTTTGCTGCTGATATATCCCAACAGTGTGACATTTGTATCCTTGGCAGTACTATATATTGGTTTGACGCTGATATATCCCAGCAGTGTGACATTTGTATCCTTGGCAGTACTATATATTGGTTTGACGCTGATATATCCCAACAGTGTGACATTTGTATCCTTGGCAGTACTATATATTGGTTTGACGCTGATGTATCCCAACAGTGTGACATTTGTATCCTTGGAAGTACTATATATTGGTTTGACGCTGATATATCCCGACAGTGTGACATTTGTATCCTTGGCAGTACTATATATTGGTTTGATGCTGATATATCCCGACAGTGTGACATTTGAATCATGGGAAGTACTATATATTGGTTTGACGCTGATATATCCCAACAGTGTGACATTTGAATCATGGGAAGTACTATATATTGGTTTGACGCTGATATATCCCGACAGTGTGACATTTGTATCCTTGGCAGTACTATATATTGGTTTGCTGCTGATATATCCCGACAGTGTGACATTTGTATCCTTGGCAGTACTATATATTGGTTTGATGCTGATATATCCCGACAGTGTGACATTTGAATCATGGGAAGTACTATATATTGGTTTGACGCTGATATATCCCAACAGTGTGACATTTGAATCATGGGAAGTACTATATATTGGTTTGACGCTGATGTATCCCAACAGTGTGACATTTGTATCCTTGGAAGTACTATATATTGGTTTGACGCTGATATATCCCGACAGTGTGACATTTGAATCCTAGGAAGTACTATATATTGGTTTGACGCTGATGTATCCCAACAGTGTGACATTTGAATCCTGGGAAGTATTATTTGTTAGTTTGATGCTGAGAAACTGACACACTGTGACATTTGAATGCTAGTAAGTATTATCTATTAGTTTGACGCTGTAATTTCGACACACTGTGACATTCAACACATTGTGACATTTGACGCCTATAAAGTATTAATTATTAATATGACGTTGAGATATCGTTCAATGTGTTCTCTTATATTATCTGTTTGGCTTGTCTGCGAAAGCACCACCAATATTGTCGTGATTATTCGAGAGAGGTAACGCTAGATTAATTTTGACATCAAATGATAAAACACTGTATATAGCAGTCATTTTAAGCATACTAATGAATTTGTTTAATGTGACTTTCCCTCCCAAATGATTATCAATTATATTCCTCACAATGTTGACTAACAACTTAGTAAGATGGTAATTTCGAGGGTGATAATTATACCACAATAAATCTACTGCATCAGATATGATTTGTTTACATTACTTTTGTCAAATTTTGTGCTGTAAGAAACTGGCCATGTTGTGGATACAAATAAGGAGGCAACCATTTATGGTCTATTTTAGAAGTTTGCTTTCAGTGTGATATTTCAACTTTTTTCCTAATGTTTGGGTTGGCTACATGCGAACAAAATTATTTTTATGTGATAATCCATATAGGAAAAGTATAACAATGAAGATTTAATGTAGAGATATAGGCTTACAAGCTGAACAATATAAGTTATCTCCACCAACATGTATGGTATATGGAGATTTAATACCTGGATGTCGATTTTTAAACACCAGCCACAGGCGAGATGTTTAAATGAGACATCCAGGTATTAAATCTCCATGTACCATACATGTTGGCGGAGAAAATGTTTTTGTCCCGTTTGAAACACACTACAAACAAGGTAGAAATAAATTTGTGGACGCAATTCACACGCTCTGCAATTACTTGGACCAAATTCGTGATAATTGTTTTTGTTTTACAACGCAGAAGATAACAGATAGAGTTACATCCCTTGGGTCGTTAAGGAAACGAGAAAACAGTATTTTGTTGACTAATCGTCCTCAGTTCTGATGTGTTCTATGTACCTACTGGTTCATAGAACGCATTGATACTCAGGGGACGATATTTGCTCTTATTTTATTTTTCTCAAGTTGTTTCATTTTAATTATTCGACTATTTAATTTTTAATGTAAACTATGATCGAATTGTCGGAAATCTGATAATATTTGTTATTATTTTCAGGTTTTTTTGTTCGATTTTTATATCGAGGAGAGCAAAGGCGGGAAACTTTCATTTAAAATTTAAACCATATACCCCCGATGTTCCGCGTGCGCTTATAACCTGGATGTTGCACGCTCTCATATACCTTGGGTGTTGGGTGCACCCTTTGCCATGGCTATTGTCCAAGGCATTCTGACCAATCAAAAGGCAGAATGTAGCGGCATATAGGGACAAATCCTATTTATGTCAAAATCCAAAAAGATTATATTCTAGGCCTACTCAAAGTTTGATAAGCACCAAGTATATCCAACAACCTGTTTTACGTTTTAGTTGAAATATTGTGATGAAAAGTGTGTATATTTATTTAATTATATCGTTAATGATTTAAGTACAGCAATTAAGATTTTATTTATATTTGACATTATTTTTTAGCTTTTGAATACGATAACCATGGAAAATGGATATTATTGGTAAAAGAGGAAATTTTTCAATTTGCTAAAAAGTTGACGGAGCGAACTGGTATGGGTTCACTATCGAGTTTGAGACCCATTACTGTTAATTACAGCTTTACAATGCCTTCTCGTGCTCCCAATCAAGTTCCTGGTGGTCCTTTGTGGGATGTTGTTCCATTCTTGGACCAGCATGGCACCAAGCTCCTGGACACTTCTTGGCTGGACTGGACGGGCTGAAATTGCAAGCTGCAACTCATTCTAGACATGTTCGATTGAATTGAGGGCAAGGGATCTTGCAGGCCAGTCCATACGCTCAATCCCCTCGCTCTATCGGTATTCTCCAACAGCATAGGCAACATGAGGACGGGAATTATAGTCCATCAGAATGAATCTGTCACCCACTGCACCTGCATACAATCTGACGTGGACATCCAGGATCTCATCAATATACCGCTGTGCAGTCAATGTACCACGTCCAAGGACACAGAGCTCTGTGTGTCCATCCCTGCTGATGGCGCCCCAGACCATAACTGACCCTCCACCATAGCGGTCATGCTCAGCAATGTTGGCTGCATTGAATCGCTCTCCTGGTCTTCTCCATACCTTAGAACGCCTATCTGTGTGGTCTAGACAGTACCTTGACTCATCTGTAAAAAGGACAGGTCGTCAATCTTCTCTGGTCCATCCAACGTGGTCCACGATCCATTCATATCGTGCCTGGCGGTGGTTCTGGGACAGCGGAATGCGAATACATGGTCTTCTCGATCGGAGACCACCTTCGTGCAACCTTGCTCGGATAGTCTGCCTCGAAACATTTACCCCGGATGCATTCTGAAGGTCACTGTAAAGCTGGTTGCTGTAGCAAAGCGATTCCTACGGGCCTGAATGATCAAAAACCGGTCTTCAACTGCAGATATTGCCCTGTCTCTGCCACCACCATGCCGTCTTACTGGTGTGCCATACTGCCGAAATCTTGCCCAGGCTCTGGTGATCACCGTATGGTGCACACAACAGTCTTCACCAACCTGACGATTAGTAGCCCCTTGCTCCACCATCCCAGCAGCAACACATTTCTGCTTCAGACAATTGTCTTCTTACATTTGCATTTGCCATATTCAATCATTAAATCACAAGGGTTTGTGTTGAAATGAAGACTGAATACCCTACACATGGCATGTACATGTAGACAGTACACGAAAACATCATGAAAATCAAGGGGTACATGCTTTCCATGACTGTCACGAAAGGTCTGCCTGTCAAGAGAGCTAATGTAAACACTGGAGACCATCTCAATACATTCCTCAATCATATCCACCAAAAATATTGCAAATATGTCACAAGCAAATTTCACAATGATGTGTCAAATATTTGGTGCTTAGCAAACTTTGAGTAGTATAGTACGGACTACAGGAATATTCATTATTTATAAGCCTTTTTGGAGATTTTTATTTGTTTGGCTACTAGTTAAAAGGCATACATTGTAAATATGCGGTGTGGAAATGTGTGATACGTTCTATTCATTTACCGATTACTCAGTGATCAGCACAACAGAATTTCTACGAGTATCTTAGTGTCACAGAGTTCACAGGCATGCCTATTAAGTGCCGTGCCTCAAAGTTTTATTCGCCCAGCTATTGTGCTTATAAATCTTCACCAATGATTGGTCAACACAACCACTATCACTATCGTCACATTGGCAATGAACAGATGGCGTCGTTGATCGTGTATATCCTAATTTTATCTTCAGTAAACAGGTGGCTTTGTTGCCATAGCTGTTAGGTATCCTAATTGGTAGTGAACAGGTGGCGTTGCTGAAAGTAGGAATCTTAACTGGCAATGAACAAGTATCGTTACCGATAATAGGAATCTTAATTGGCAATGGACAGGTGGCGTTACTGGCAGTAGGAATCTTAAATGGCAATGAACAGGTAACTTTACTGACAGCAGGAATCTTAATTGGTAATGAAAAGGTAGCGTTACTGACAGTAGGGATCTTAATTGACAATGAACAGGTGGTGTTACTGACAGTAGGAAACTTAATTGACAATGAACAGGAGGCACTACTGACAGTAGGAATCTTAATTGACAATGAACAGGTGACGTTACTGACAGTAGGAAACATAATTGGCAATGAACAGGTGGCATTACTGATAGTAGAAATCTTAATTGACAATGAACAGGTGGCGTTACTGACAGTAGGAATCTTAATTGACAATGAACAGGTGGCGTTACTGACAGTAGGAAGCTTAATTGACAGTGAACAGGTGGCGTTACTGACAGTAGGAAGCTTAATTGACAATGAACAGGTGGCGTTACTGACAGTAGGAAACTTAATTGGCAATGAGAAGGAGGCATTACTGGCAGTAGGAATCTTAATTGACAATGAACAGGTGGCGTTACTGACAGCAGGAAGCTTAATTGGCAATGAACAAGTATCGTTACCGATAATAGGAATCTTAATTGGCAATGAACAGGTGGCGTTACTGACAGTAGGAAACTTAATTGGCATTGAACAGGTAGCGTTATTGACAGTGGCAATCTTAATTGGCAATGAACAAGTATCGTTACCGATAATAGGAATCTTAATTGGCAATGAACAGGTTGTGTTGCTGACAGTAGGAATCTCAATTGGCAATGAACAGGTAGCGTTATTGACAGTGGGAATCTTAATTGGCAATGAACAAGTATCGTTACCGATAATAGGAATCTTAATTGGCAATGAACAGGTGGCGTTACTGACAGTAGGAATCTCAATTGGCAATGAACAGGTAGCGTTATTGACAGTGGGAATCTTAATTGGCAATGAACAAGTATCGTTACCGATAATAGGAATCTTAATTGGCAATGAACAGGTGGCGTTACTGACAGTAGGAAACTTAATTGGCAATGAACAGGTAGCGTTATTGACAGTGGAATTCTTAATTGGCAATGAACAAGTATCGTTACCGATAATAGGAATCTTAATTGGCAATGAACAGGTGGCGTTACTGACAGTAGGAATCTCAATTGGCAATGAACAGGTAGCGTTATTGACAGTGGGAATCTTAATTGGCAATGAACAAGTATCGTTACCGATAATAGGAATCTTAATTGGCAATGAACAGGTGGCGTTACTGACAGTAGGAATCTCAATTGGCAATGAACAGGTAGCGTTATTGACAGTGGGAATCTTAATTGGCAATGAACAAGTATCGTTACCGATAATAGGAATCTTAATTGGCAATGAACAGGTGGCGTTACTGACAGTAGGAAACTTAATTGGCAATGAACAGGTAGCGTTATTGACAGTGGAATTCTTAATTGGCAATGAACAAGTATCGTTACCGATAATAGGAATCTTAATTGGCAATGAACAGGTGGCGTTACTGACAGTAGGAATCTCAATTGGCAATGAACAGGTAGCGTTATTGACAGTGGGAATCTTAATTGGCAATGAACAAGTATCGTTACCGATAATAGGAATCTTAATTGGCAATGAACAGGTGGCGTTACTGACAGTAGGAATCTTAACTGGCAATGAACAAGTATCGTTACCGATAATAGGAATCTTAATTGGCAATGAACAGGAGGTGTTACTGACAGTAGGAAACTTAATTGGCAATGAACAGGTAGCTTTACTGACAGTAGGAATCTTAATTGGCAATGAACAAGTATCGTTACCGATAATAGGAATCTTAATTGGCAATGAACAGGTGGTGTTACTGACAGTAGGAAACTTAATTGGCAATGAACAGGTAGCTTTACTGACAGTAGGAATCTTAATTGGCAATGAACAAGTATCGTAACCGATAATAGGAATCTTAATTGGCAATGAACAGGTGGCGTTACTGACAGTAGGAATCTCAATTGGCAATGAACAGGTAGCGTTATTGACAGTGGGAATCTTAATTGGCAATGAACAAGTATCGTTACAGATAATAGGAATCTTAATTGGCAATGAACAGGTGGCGTTACTGACAGTAGGAATCTTAACTGGCAATGTATAAGTATCGTTACCGATAATAGGAATCTTAACTGGCAATGAACAGGTGGCGTTACTGACAGTAGGAATCTTAATTGACAGTGAACAAGTATCGTTACCGATAATAGGAATCTTAATTGGCAATGAACAGGTGACGTTACTGACAGTAGGAATCTTAATTGGCAATCAACATGTAGCGTTACCGAAAATAGGAATCTTAATTGGCAATTAAACAGGTGGCGTTACTGACAGTAGGAATCTTAATTGACAATGAACAGGAGGCATTACTGACAGTAGGAAACTTAATTGACAATGAACAGGTGGCGTTACTGACAGTAGGAGTCTAAATTGACAATGAACAGAAGGCATTACTGACAGTAGGAAACTTAATTGGCAATGAGCAGGTGGCGTTACTGACAGTGGGAATCTTAACAGGCAATGAACGGATGGTGTTGTTGATAGTAGGATACTTAACTGGCAATGAACGGATGGTCTTGCTGATAGTAGGAATCTTAACTGGCAATAAACGGATGGTGTTGCTGATAGCAGGAATCTTAACTGGCAATAAACGTATGGTGTTGCTGATAGTAAGTATCTTAATTGTCAATGAACAGGTGGCGTTACTGATGGTAAATATCTTAATTGACAATGAACAGGTAGCTTTGCTGATAGTAAGTATTTTAATTGGCAATATACAGGTGACGCTGCTGACAGTAGGTATCGTAATTCGCAAAGAAAAGGTGGCGCTGCTGATAATAGGTATCTTAATTGGAAATGAACAGGAGATATTGATAAATGTGGATGTCTTAAATTTACGCTCAAAATGTCGGGGTTGATCCAGTTTTGGATTAACAAAGGGTCAGTTCTGTCATTTTGTTTTTCGAAGAAAACTCTCTCGTTCCAAATCTTAGACGTACAAGTTTAGAGGTAATAGGTTCCAAGATAAATGTCTGTACCCCTTGAACTGTTGCACCCTAAACAGGTCTGTGCACCCTGAATTGTTGTATCAAAATATTGCGTTGTTTCTAGCAACCGAAAAAGGTAATCGGTCACGACAAATCACTACCGCATTTGTATCTGATAATATGATGAGTAAGCTAAAGAATTCATGGAAGTACTTATCACAACGCGAGAATGAAAATAGAGGTATAACAGTAATTAAATAATTGAGTAAGAGTTATCTCCCTTGAAAATCTCCGAAACTAAGCATTCGTGAAAAACTATAATGTATTGAAAACCCCATGGAGCATTCTGTTGAAATCTTGCAACATGGCTAAATATTTCAGACAAAAAAGGTAATTTAATTAATTTCGTGGTCTATATATTACAACTGACTATTGATGTGACTTTGTTAGGAATTTTCAGAACAGATGTGTACAGGACCGGTACTTTTGTTCCTGCCAAGGTTTCTCTCTTATTTGTTACTTGAACCCCCTTATCCACCCCCTTCCTAGGAGAAAAAACTGACTGGGCTACAAAGATATTTGAATGCACGAATTAGAATGGTGTATTCATATTTGTTCTCAAACAAACGTTATAATGATCGACTATACATGGAAAACCTAATTAGTACTGTTATACCTACAGATGTAAACCAACATAAAGTCTTCAGAAAGTACAAGTCGATACATCATTCTTATTGATTTAGTACATATTACACAGTTCTAGATCAGTCAATAATTCACTCTTTCTCCCGCAAGCGTATACCTATTTGCAGTACAGAGATTGCAAAAAAGATTAAATATTCCAACTTAATTTATGTCGCTTGATCATCAAGATTAGACAATGCTTCGCCTATGTCATTATAGTCTCCACCAAACAGATTTCTTTTCTCAATCGAAATAGACCGACAGAACATTACCCGACCCTCGTGTAACATATGGCTATTTTATTCATGAAAGACAAACTAATGTTACGTGTGCCCACGACAGGCCTCTTTCAGTTTAGAAAGCACCTCTCATCAAATCCACCACATGCCCTCACTGTGAACGGATCCATACATCAGCAACCGCTGATACCTATACACAGTAACAACCTTCTGTCGCGCAAGAGAGACGGAATTAATCTACTGTAACAACAAACTTAACGATGCTAAGACTTACATTAACTGGTAGAGTGTTAATTATTTCTGTTGTCAAAATTTGTTCACATGTCTTTTTCTTGTTACAATTCATGGGACAGGCACTCTCCCATGAATTGTAACAAGACAAATTCCTAACAACTGAATAATTTCAATCCAAAGATAATAGGCAACGCGTGCACAAAAATGAAACCTTTACGATGTTACACCATCACATTGGAATAAAGCCCAAATATGGGCTTCCAGCACTGAACCTGTTAATATAACAATAACATGATTTTTAACCCTTTACCCAACGCAGCGGCCAAAACCGGCCACCGCTATTCTCAAAAATCGCCAATTAATTTTTATTATTTTTTCATTTTTTGTCTCAAAAACATAGGTTATGACCCCTCATTGGAACGAGCTCGTCGAGCTCGTTCCAATGAGGGGTCATAACCTATGTTTTTGAGACAAAAAATGAAAAAAATTAGTTATTCAATCATTTTTTGGCAAGTGTCGTCTGCTTTTCATGTTAGGTAAAGGGTTAAGGGCGTTATGGTTCATTAGCGGCCCAGCAGAAATGATTAATAGCCAGAGGTCCTATTAGAAGCCCGAGACGTAGTCGAGGGCTGCTAATGGGACAGAGGGCTGAAATCATTTCTGGAGGGACGCTAATGAACCATAACGCCCTTAAAAATCATGTTATTACTATTATTGCCACCATCTGTGATTTCCTACCAATACCAACTTTTACTGGTTTTCATTTAATTCGCTATTATCGCTGGATTGAGACATTTTGAAACTGTTCTCGAAAGCAGATGTGTCGTCTGTTGACAAACAAACAGCACGTGGGAATATCGTCATGTGACCCAAACCAATGTTTACGTCGAAAGCGCAAAACATAAACACTTGTAAGTTGAAAGCCCAGCATCGGAGACGAAACATGAAATAAGATTAAAATGTTAGAGGGTAGTACTCATCTCCACACAGACCGATCAACGGGATATCGATAGATTTGTGCACCAAAACCTTTTTTGCACTCAATTTATGAAGAATAATTTTGCCCTTCGTTGACCCGAACGTTTCAGTTGAAACGAGGCGCCAGCAAAACATGGGACGTAATTCGTGTCATGTGACTATTTTTGACATGTCATTGTCAATAAAGTGAATATCACAGAAGTGAAGTGTTGATTGTTTTAGTGATTGTAGTGAGGAGTAAATAAATTATGTACTCGCCAATCTTGCAAACAGGGGCTACTTCTGATGTGAAATATGTTGGATTTAATTTCTCGTTCCATCCGTCGACGTCCTACTGGACCACCGGTCGCTAATGAAATCGAAATCCATTAGCGCCCGCTGGCCCAGTACGTCACGTGATCTACTGAGCATTACGGCTTTTGATCGCCGGTGAAAACATTGTTAATCCACTAGGGAACGCCCGGTAAAGTGGTAATAATAGGATATTTCCAAACCAATGTAAGAGTATACCTGTATGGCGTGGGTGTGTATTCATGTGTATGCTGTGTGTAATGAAATGAATATGATTACATACATACAGTTATAAAAATTACATGTCTACTTATAATTACTTTTTATTGATTCCCTAGATAATTCCAAACCCTCCCTAAAACAACCGCACTCACGGAATTTTCTTTATTATAAATGGCCTTAAATAATAACACTGGAGTGGTGAATAGATCTGGTAATGATCTGAGGCTACAGTAATAAAAATGCTGATAGAGAGAATATAAATAAGTTCACCCGCTTTCATTTCATTGAAATGGTTTGCAGAAAAAAGTTGTGTTGAATCAGGTTCGGCTTACGTAATGACGCAAAAGATAAAATATGCAAAAATCGAGAACCGGATATACGACGTGGAACTGAGTGAATAAGACAGTCGGACCTTTTTTGTGCGACGACTCGCGAGAGATGAATTTATCACGGCAGCTGAAACTTGGCATCAAATGTCTCTGATCTAAAGATCACAGGTTACTATTGTGTAGATCTATGTCGTGATGATGCAAAGCATAATGGATGTTGTGTTGATGTTCACCGCCCAATATCAGATGTTTCTTAACCCTATACCCAACATAACGGCCAAAACCGGCCAGCTCTATTTTCAAAAATCGCAATTAATTTTCATTATTTTTTCATATTTTGTCTCCAAAACATAGGTTATGACCCTCGTTGGAACGAGCTCGTCGAGCTCGTTCCAATGAGGGATCATAACCTATGTTTTTGAAACAAAAAATGAAAAAAAATAGTGTCGTCTGCTTTTCATGTAAGGTAAAGGGTTAAACTAGTCTGTAAAATAGATGAAGTTGGCATCCAGTTATAATATAATGGGACAATACTTGAGGTGATCTTCAAAGTTATTTCTAATTCTGTATATATTCCGCCACCCAGTAACTCGGGTTATTGAAAAACACAGTATTAACCCTTTGCCCTACGCTATTTACAAAAAAGGCATTATTTTTTTTTCTTTTTCATTTTTTGCCTCAAAATCTAGCTTATCCCTCCAATAGGAATGGGGAGTCCTAAGGTATGTTTTTTAACCAAAATTAATTTATTTAGTTAGTAAAAAAAATTGGCCAAATGTTGCCTGTTATCCGTGCAATTAGACTGCTAACCACTTCCATAATCGAGAAAATAGAGATGCTCAACTTCCAAGCAACGGTTCGATTCTTGGTTGAGATTTCAACCCTCAAACTTGGGGAGAGTCGGATGACTGCGAAAATACATTGCAGCATGATATAAATATGTCATCGATGTATCCCAAGATAGACAAAAAGACAAAACGATGAATGGATGCAGTCGATAACTTGTATCGCTGTGACGGGCAGCAAAACTAGGAACAGCAATGAATTGTGTCCATAGAATTGTTTGAGAATAGGGAATTGCTCTCAGTATTATAGTGCGAGAATAGTAAATTACGTCATAACATTTGATCGACATTTCTCGGATGTAAATTCTTTCCTTGAGAAACCTCCCAGAAAGTACTCTGTCCATGTCCAATTGGTGCTACACATTGACTTTAACCCTTTCGCTGCTACAGGTCGATATTGAGTACGGAACCAACTGTTGACAGCCTGTGCGATAAGTCCGTACTCAGTACGGAGATACCACATACATGTACAGGGAATGGATATCATAGCTCGTTGTTATTCTCAATAGAACGCATGTTATACGAAATGCAAGCGACAGACGATATGGCATTATCCATTTGATCTCAATCATTTCTCGCGTCTATGTAAATTCCGAAATACCCGAGGCAACAACGAACTCAATAGTCCAAACTTGTCCCAACATATATAATTGTTTTTTGTTGTCCTGGGCCAACCGGCGACAAAACAAAACAAAAATTATATAACGGCCTGTGGAGCAAAGTTTGGACTACATGGTCAGTCCATTAAATAGGAACTAAATTCAAGTCGACTAGACGTCTTTTCTTTTGAGATTTATGGAGTGTGGCTGGGGGTAGTTTTGGAAACATTGTTGAACTCAGTCAACGTTGTTCCAATATACAGTACGTGGAGAATGGATTGTAACAAAGTCACCCGTAGAGTGGAGGTATCACCCAAAGTATCAGTTTTAAATTCTGCACATATGGACAAACATCACAAACAATGTTTCAGCCAATGGACCCCCGGGTTTAACCCGGAAGTCCATTGGCTGGTACTTTGCTTGTGCTTGTTATGGTTTGCAACAAATCTGCAATTATTGCTTGGGTGGAATCGCCACTCCAGGGGTGATTTAGTGATAATACACTATCCACGTACTGTATAATAACAGTTTTAAATTTACAAATACGTGAACGTTATTAGCGCTTTCATTTTTTTCACTTTAACCCCATTCCCTCCAATATATGGTTCAGCACAGGATATTACCAAATTGCACAGCAGCGAAATGGTTAACCCTTTGAACACTGGTGGTATCTTCCATGTCAGTTCAATGGCAGCAATCGGGAGAGTCCGTATTGATCATTTGGGCGTAGACGAATCAATAGCTTTAATGTGCAGACTTGAAAATATTAATTGTTCTACCACACACGTTCTCTTAGTAGCCATCCTACTTAATGAAATTATGACGTATCGTGTTCCTGGACCGCAAAAGCGGCCTCTCGTGTTGAAAGAGTTAGGGAAAGATAGTGTTTCATTTTGAATAATCTTGAAAAGACGTCATAATCGGTATCTTTTGGACGTTTTGCAAGAGATACCATGCCAAGCTCCTGTAACAGACATCCATATGACGAAGACAGACGCGTAAGCCGGGTATCTATATTAAGGGGCACATGAATCTTGGGGTGGGGAGTGGGGTGCGAGTATTTTTATGCCGCAGGCATATCCAGAGTTGGGGAAAGGTATGGAGGTGGAGTCCCTCTCGTATAGTGTGTGGTCGGGTGGAGGGGGTTATTTTTAACATTATTTTTAAAAGTAATGTTTTTTTTGTTTTTTTTTTAATAATTCTCCAAATAACAATATTAGGAGAAATCGTGAATCTCGAAAGAACGTTAATTTTCACCAAGCGTGTTATGTCATCTATAATTTCATCAGTCAGAAAATACACAGAACGATACACGCGTGTGAATAGGCAAATTGATATGGCACGAGTGCCAGTGCGGAAGGATACAACGAGAGGCCGCAGGTCTCAAGTTTTATCCTTCCGCGATGGCACACATGCCATATCGATTAAAACATTCGCACTCCTGTGTCGTTCTGTGTTTATTACACTCCCTCGAGTCTGTAAAAGCAATTATTAGAAGGACACTCAGCAATTTGTTTTACAACTCCTCGTGCCCTGAGTTCCAATGTGTTCTATGTGCTAGTAGGAACACATAGGAAGTCAGATGACAATCTATCAACAAAAACACCACATTTTATCGCCAACCACATTTGCGAGGGGAACCCGTGATACTATTTTTTAGTTATAGCCAGCGATTTAAATTGTAATTGCGGTGCACGATTTGTAGAAAATTCCAGTGAAATTTCGCTTTAATTTAAAAATAGTCCGTCAACGATTTCTGATCCACATATGTGTGTGAAACGGATTTTCATTTCATAGAACATGCATGCAATAAAATAAAAATATCACATTTGGCGGTCAGTTTACATTCTTGCTTGACAATGATTTGCGTCGAAGGATTTCTTTCATTTCATAACGCCATTCAGATTCGAACAGTCCATCAGATGAGTTCTGACACGACGTTCTTACATTTAGGGCGGATTCCACACGTGATCTATCTACAACCTTTCTCATTGTCTGTATTGTATCGGGTAACGTCCAATACACACATCAATCGTGGTATAAATTATACATTGTCATGGCCATGTGCATGTCCTGTAATTTGTATCAGATTCGAGGTCGTGTTTACAAACGGATCACATCTCGCTCTGACGGGCTCGTTGTGATCTGATTGTAACAATCAGATCACAACGAGCCCGTCAGAGCGAGATGTGATCCGTTTGTAAACGCGACATTTATCTAACAATCATGTTACATAACACACGCTTTCCCCATTTTTCAGTTTAAATTGGGTTTCGGAACTGGTCAAAATTTTGAATTTAATGCGTAATAGTAATGCATATATGTGATAGTGCTGTGTTTACAGGAAGTTGAACCTGTCTGATACGGAATCGGAGCAGGGTTGGGAACCTCGCAAATTTGGTTGGTGATACAAACGTTTTTCCTGAGTTTTTGGATGCAAGTTGATTGTTAGATAAAGGATTAGATAACCCGTTTTTCGATTCTCTAGTAAGGTAATAATATCATTTTTAATGTCATCATCGTTGTTACCGTTTCCACTATTATTTTATTTTGTATTTTGTTAATCTCGCAGTCTGCATCAATGAATGTGTTAATTGGTGATAAATTTATTCTGTACTAGAATAAACCCAGGGCGAGCACGGAATCAAGAAAAAGGCAGCGAAAATGATAAAATAAATATATTTATATTGTGATGAGCTGTGTCCTGTGGTATGAAGGGGGGTGGGGGGGGGGGCATAAATTCGACGAAATAGCGTTGGACAGTTTCCTTGCAATCTACCACTTACCAATGTGGAGTTTATTTGGGACACCTGAGGTATTATCTTTTGAAAAGAACACTGGTAATGAGAAGTTAACTCCGACACCATAGGCTGAGAAATAAAATCGTCTGATTGTAAGTTACCTGAATGAAGTTCCTGCTCGTTTTTGAATTTATTCAGTACAGGGGAATCATTTTAAAAGTGAAAAAAAGATAAACTGTGACAAAGTAACAATTTTGCCCAGCTCTGGTATACATGTCCCAGATAGCCATGTGACATCACGATCATCTTTAAAATTTTTACATATGACCTCCCTCAGTTTACATCGAAATTCCCTCAGTTTTTTCGATAATTTCGCAAAAAATAAAACACACTTTGAACAGTGCCAGGTACTTAGAAATTTTCAGAACAACCGTAACAAGTCTCTGGAAGAGAAGCTGTGGATCTATTTTCACAATCACATCGTCCACTTTCAATCCACATTTGTCATTCATTTGGATGACTTGATCCTTCTTTTTAAAAGTGTGATCATTGCCGTCCATTCCAACCATTTTAGATACAACTCTTTCACTAATATCATGTGCTTTATCGACAATACCGAGATTGGAAACGATGCCAGTCTGAATATTCCCCAGCAAGGATACACGTGCGAAGGGATTTCTCTCCTGTAAATGTCTCAGTACAGTTATTGTATCGTACAGTCTGTTTATTCCTCAGCACGGATACACGTGTGAAGGGATTTCTCTCCTGTAAATGTCTCAGTACAGTTATTGTATCGTACCGTCTGTATATTCCTCAGCACGGATACACGTATGAAGGGATTTCTCTCCTGTAAATGTCTCAGTAAAGTTATTGTATCGTACAGTCTGTATATTCCTCAGCACGGACACATGTACGAAGGGATTTCTTTCCTGTAAATGTCTCTGTACAGTTATTGTATTGTACAGTCTGTATATTCCTCAGCACGGATATACGTACGAAGGGATTTCTCTCCTGTAAATGTCTCAGTAAAGTTATTGTATCGTACAGTCTGTATATTCCTCAGCACGGATACACATAAGAAGGTATTTCTCTCCTGTAAATGTCTCAGTACAGTTATTGTATCGTACAGTCTGTATATTCCTCAGCACGGATACACGTATGAAAGGGATTTCTCTCCTGTAAATGTCTGAGTACAGTTATTGTATCGTACAGTCTGTATATTCCTCAGCACGGATACACGTACAAAGGGATTTCTCTCCTGTAAATGTCTCAGTATGGTCATTGTATCATACAGTCTGTATATTCCTCAGCACAGATACACGTACGAAGGGATTTCTCTCCTGTAAATGTCTCAGTACAGTTATTGTATTGTACCGTCTGTATATTCCTCAGCACGGATACACGTATGAAGGGATTTCTCTCCTGTAAATGTCTCAGTAAAGTTATTGTATCGTACAGTCTGTATATTCCTCAGCACGGATACACGTACGAAGGGATTTCTCTCCTATAAATGTCTCAGTACAGTTAATGTATCGTACAGTCTGTATGTTCCTCAGCACGGACACACGTACGAAGGGATTTCTTTCCTGTAAATGTCTCTGTACAGTTATTGTATTGTACAGTCTGTATATTCCTCAGCACGGATACACGTACGAAGGGATTTCTCTCCTGTAAATGTCTCAGTAAAGTTATTGTATCGTACAGTCTGTATATTCCTCAGCACGGATACACATACGAAGGTATTTCTCTCCTGTAAATGTCTCAGTACAGTTATTGTATCGTACAGTCTGTATATTCCTCAGCATGGATACACGTACAAAAGGGATTTCTCTCCTGTAAATGTCTCAGTACAGTTATTGTATCGTACAGTCTGTATATTCCTCAGCACGGATACACGTACGAAGGGATTTCCCTCCTGTAAATGTCTCAGTATGGTCATTGTATCATACAGTCTGTATATTCCTCAGCACGGATACACGTACAAAGGGATTTCTCCCCCGTAAATATCTCAGTACAGTTATTGTATTGTACAGTCTGTATATTCCTCAGCACAGAGCACAGATACACGTACGAAGGGATTTATCTCCTGTAAATGTCTCAGTACAGTTATTGTATCGTACAGTCTGTATATTCCTCAGCACGGATACACGTACAAAGGGATTTCTCTCCTGTAAATGTCTCAGTACAGTTATTGTATCGTACAGTCTGTATATTCCTCAGCACGGATACATGTACGAAGGGATTTCTCTCCTGTAAATGTCTCAGTACAGTTATTGTATCGTACAGTCTGTATATTCCTTAGCACGGATACACGTACGAAGGGATTTCTCTCATGTAAATGTCTCAGTACAGTCATTGTATCGTATAGTCTGTATATTCCTCAGCACGGATACACGTACGAAGGGATTTCTCCCCCGTAAATGTCTCAGTACAGTTATTGTATCGTACAGTCTGTATATTCCTCAGCACGGATACACATACGAAGGGATTTCTCTCCTGTAAATGTCTCAGTACAGTTATTGTATCGTACAGTCTGTATATTCCTCCGCACGGATACATGTATGAAGGGATTTCTCTCCTGTAAATGTCTCAGTACAGTTATTGTATCGTACAGTCTGTATATTCCTCAGCACGGATACACGTACGAAGGGATTTCTTTCCTGTAAATGTCTCAGTACAGTTCTTGTATCGTACAGTCTGTATATTCCTCAGCATGGACACACGTACGAATGGATTTCTCTCCTGTAGATGTCTCAGTACAGTCATTGTATCATACAGTCTATATATTCCTCAGCATGGACACACGTACGAAGGGATTTCTCTCCTGTAAATGTCTCAGTACAGTTATTGTATCGTACAGTCTGTATATTCCTCAGCACGGATACACGTACGAAGGGATTTCTCTCCTGTAAATGTCTCAGTACAGTTATTGTATCGTACAGTCTGTATATTCCTCAGCACGGATACACGTACAAAGGAATTTCTCTCCTGTAAATGTCTCAGTACAGTTATTGTATCGTACAGTCTGTATATTCCTCAGCACGGATACACGTACAAAGGAATTTCTCTCCTGTAAATGTCTCAGTACAGTTATTGTATCGTACTCATCTTTTTTTGCCTTTCCACAATCTTTGTGCTGCTCACCTGTGTTATACAGGAGCGTCGGAACCGGGGGGGGGGGGGGGGGGGGGGGCTTTAGCATGTTTTTTATATGCATATATTTTAACACAACCAATGACTGGTGAAACAAGGGGCGGATCCAGAGCCTCCCCCATATTTTCGCTAGCTATATTTCTCTCGTACTGGTTCAGTTCGATGGATTTCGGATCATCTTTTACAGTAAGTGGCAGCAAACGCTAAAATGTATGCAGTTTGTTAAAAAATCAGTTAACTGAAGTAGATCGTAATCTTATAGACACACAAGTACCAAATCCACCCCCAGACAAGACAATACAAAGACAGTATAATTGCTGTAAACGTCTGGTAAAGTATACAGGTGAGGTCTATTTATCAGCTTTGGTCGTTTGGTATGCTTTACCGACGTTTTTTTAACGGCTATCAAAGTGTGAAATCTTTCACATACATCTCCTGAAAAATCTAAAAATATCCACTCAGATGCATGGAAATGGGGGTTTTGTGACCCTGAAATTTAAATTTTTCATACCGACGACCATCCATCGCCCGATCAGCCCCCCCCCCCCTCCCCCAACAAGCAGGTTCTGGAGAGGACCTGAATAGGATGTTCATATTCCGTCATCCCACTACTTCTGGTGAGACCCCCAACCGTTTTAAGACTTATTAATTTCTGCTCTATCATCAGATCCGTCGAAAGTCCACCCCAATACCGTTCATCATTGTGAACCACGCGATAGCCAGAGATGAACGTGAACACAGCTACTTAGAAATGTCTTAATTTACGCGCGGGGTACCATACAGTATGAATTGTGGGTAATTTTGCTAATCCTCCTAGATATACAAAGCACTGATATGAATATTTAGTGGAATTCGACTGAAATCGTATTTTTTTCCATTTCAGAGCCTCGTTTTGGTGGTCACTTAGGATATTATATAGTTGAATTTGGTACCATATGATGGAGTTTCGTCTGAAGATCACGATACATGTATACATAACTTTATATTGTCATGCTATACACGATACATGTATACATAACTTTATATTGTCATACTATACACGATACATGCATACATAAGCTTATAATATCATACTATAATATCAAATAAGGAAGTAAAAATGAATAAAACATTTTTTGTTCGTTTTAGTGGCCATCTTGGACGCCATATTGGATTTCTCGGGAACGCGCGTCGAGATCGGGGTTTTTCATAGAATTCGAAAACGTTCAAACCATTTTTGTACAATTTTTTTCTAGGTCTTTCATACTTTGACTGAACTGTAAAGACCTGTTAAGTTGATGTTTGATATTATTGTGTGATATCTGTTGCGAAATCTATACATTGTATCCCATAATATATAAATATTCTCTGTATAAAACATAACTTGTAAGAATTACCATATATTCTGCCTTGAGTAATTTTTGTAAAGATGACAGTGTATGTTGCGAAATGGCGTTAATCTGATACAATTACACTATGGGGTGAGCACAGATGTGTCCTTGTATATTAACGTGCAGGGTCGTCATGCGCAAATTTTGGACCCCAGGGACGAGGAGGAGAGAGGACGGGGTTATGGGTTCTGGCGCGTAGTCTATACATTTATACTCTCCAGTTCATAGTGTGAAATATTTGGTCTGAGTCCCCTAGCTAAGAAAGGATTAGTATGATAATGACTAATTGAGACATCCATGACTTTTCTAGTCAAAATAGAAAAACTGGGATACCATATCCCGAAAAAGTTTTCGAATTTGCACTGCAAAAGTCTCCTCATTTCCTCGACTCCCTGAGCAAAAATTGGATTGAGCGTCCCCCAGCTGGGCTATCAAATTTCAACTATGATTGACCGTCGGTGGTTAACGCATTCAATAGGCATCTTCTATTATCGCGATTCTGGATTAGGTCCGGATCTCCAGCATCACCGAGGTTACTACCCCACCACGCCCTCTCATCGGCCCTGTATCAATGTGGAGATATTGTTACTAAGGACATCGCATCAGAAGCGATTTGCGGTCCCTGATACGCAATTCATTCGTGCCGTTATGGCATCGATGTATAAAAATACATTTCATGGCATTTTTCTTTCAATTATTTGCAATGATTCTAGAATACAGTTCATAAAAAATATCAATTCCGGAGTAATCATCACTACGCATGCTTGGCGGAGACAAAGAAAACTTCGTGACAAATTATTGATTATGTCTATCCCATCTTTCTTCCTTTCCTGGCATTGTTATTTTTACCTGTTCTCTAGAAATTAGATGTACTTCTGTTTTATTTGACTCTTTACCTAATGTAAAAAGCAGACGACACTTGCAAACAAAATTATTGACTAACTTTTTTTTTATTTTTTGCCTCAAAAGATACTTATGATTCCTCATTGGAGCCAGCCCGTTTAGCACGTTCCAATGAGGTATCATAAGATATGTTTTTGAGGCAAAAAATGAAAAAAATAATGACAATTGAATGACGATTTCTGTGAATTGCGCTTGCCGGTTTTAACCGTTACGTTGGGTTAAGGGCTAACTTTGTTCGTTCAAGAGTTAACGAGGCACCGTTTGCCAATAGTTCTATCGGCCGCACTCGAATAATATACCACTCTCGTATTCAGATGAATATAAAAACGAATATATCCTGCTGTTTCAACTGCTTCAGGATTATCAGGAACATGGCTTGTCCTGTTGCGAACTTAGCTTTTTATCCTACTGCAAGGACTGTTGTATCGTGATTGGTCGGGATTTTGCTGAGGTGCACAAAAGCACGTTCTAAGTTATCAATAGAGATAAATCCTACTTGAATATTGTACACAGAAGACGACTACTTTTTAAAACAGAGTGACGTGCGTCTTAAAATTGAAATGTAAATAATCATGTAAACATGACAAGATTTATTGACCAAACTTCGTGCCTCCTAAGATTAAAATAATAATAACTCAGCTGGTGAAGAAAAGTTTCTTAGATGACTGAATGACAAGAAACAGGACACTCTCTCGAAATAATAACCTGACGGAGTACTCTGCAACTTCTACTTCACCCTTGACCAACATCTGTCCAGCCCAGTACTTCCCTCTCAGGAGTGTCTGGAGGACAATGGGTTGCCAGGAGATTAATCAAATAGTCCCTCGCAGGAGGAGTGTCTGGAGGATAATGGGTTGCCAGGAGATTAATCAAATAGTCTCTCGCAGGAGGAGTGTCTGGAGGACAATGGGTTGCCATGAGATTAATCAAGTAGTTCCCCCGCAGGAGGAGTGTCTGGAGGACAATGGGTTGCCAGGAGATTAATCAAGTAGTTCCCTCGCAGGAGGAGTGTCTGGAGGACAATGGGTTGACAGGAGGTTAATCAAGTAGTTCCTCGCAGGAGGAGTGTCTGGAGGACAATGGGTTGCCAGGAGATTAATCGAGTAGTTCCCTCGCAGGAGGAGTGTCTGGAGGACAATGGGTTGCCAGGGGGAGTGTCTGGAGGACAATGGGTTGCCAGGAGGAGTGTCTGGAGGACAATGGGTTGCCAAGAGGAGTGTGTGGTGGACAATGGGTTGCCAGGAGGAGTGTCCAGAGGACAATGGGTTGCCAGGAAGAGTGTATGGAGGACAATGGGTTGCCAGGAGGAGTGTATGGAGGACAATGGGTTGCCAGGAGGAGTGTCTGGAGGACAATGGGTTGCCAGGAGATTAATCAAACTCCATCCTATCAGGAGGGAGATTTATCTGCTGTGCAGGAAGTTGTCTCGGACGATGCACCATGCCCCATCCAGCTCTCGCTACTCCAGCTCCTTGGACCAGAGCTTCGACCAGGAGCTGTGGACCTCCGAATCCGTGGAGGAAGGAGGAAGAGATGCGGGACCAGATACACGACAGCCGGGATAGACCAGGAAACCAGAAAAGATTGTTACTAAAAGATTTGGATAGAAAGAAAGAAGATAAATGCACAACAGCTAGGACTAGGCCGTTCACTCCCAGCCAGTCCCTAGCCTTTCACCAACACCACCCACATCGATCTCCCCATCACGATCACCTCCTCCTAAGAAAAACCAGAGAAGACACAGACGCCAATAAGAACTCAAGCCACTTGCTCCTTTGCCACGCCCAGACATGAAAGAAAAATCTAATATACAGTTAAAGAGGGTCAAAAGGGGCCTTCGAAACCGTTCCTGCGCGCCTCCGGTGCGCGAAACTATTTGATCATCAACTTCCATTTGGTCACGACATGTCAACCTAACCGAAGGATTGGTGGATAACCCTCGACCTCAAAAAATACTACAGGTGTTTTCAACAATCCATTTTGTAACCGTTATGGAATACACCATGCCGGACCACTCGCTGGCTGGCATTGCTGGTAGGGCTTATTTTTCTCTCCAGTTCGACCAGGCTCCCCCATTTGACTTGTCCCGCACTGGCGGAGTCAAAATTACCCTACAACGCTCAGTCCAAACAAACAGAAGCTCAAAGTCATCTTGGGGCATTGGCTGGTCTATGGAGCGACAAACCTTTGGCACATACGGCCTTCTTGTTTGCTGGATGTGTACAACGGGGGAAGTGGAAGAGGGACCTTCGCAGCCATATCACGTGAGTGGCGGACTTTACATGTCATAAAGAACAGACGAAAGAATCTGCCACAGACAGCCCAACAGTAACACCACCATGTCTAGTAACACCAACATGTCTAGTAACACCAACATATCTGGTAACACCACCATGTCTAGTAACACCAACATGTCTAGTAACACCAACATGTCTGGTAACACCAACATATCTGGTAACACCACCATGTCTAGTAACACCACCATGTCTAGTAACACCAACATGTCTAGTAACACCACAATGTCTAGTAATATCAACATATCTGGTAACGCCAACATGTTTAGTAACACCACCATGTCTAGTAACACCACCATGTCTAGTAACACCGACATGTCTAGTAACACCAACATGTCTACTAACACCGACATGTCTAGTAACACCACCATGTCTAGTAACACCACCATGTCTAGTAACACCAACATATCTGGTAACACCAACATGTCTGGTAACACCGACATGTCTAGTAACACCAACATGTCTAGTAACACCGCCATATCTGGTAACACCAACATGTCTGGTAACACCGACATGTCTAGTAACACCGCCATGTCTAGTAACACCACCATGTCTGGTAACACCAACATATCTGGTAGCACCAACATGTCTGGCAACACCACCATGTCTGGTAACATCAACATATCTGGTAACACCAACATGTCTGGCAACACCACCATGTCTGGTAACACCAACATACCTGGTAACACCAACATGTCTGGCAACACCACCATGTCTAGTAACACCAACATGTTTGGTAACACCACCATGTCTGGTAACGCCAATAGTCGACATCGTCAATTCCTCATCATACAAAACCTTTTTCATACCACACCACCATGTCTAGTAACATCAACATGTTTGGTAACACCACCATGTCTAGTAACACCAACATGTTTGGTAACACCACCATGTCTAGTAACACCACCATGTCTAGTAACACCAACATTTTTGGTAACACCACCATGTCTAGTAACACCACCATGTCTAGTAACACCAACATTTTTGGTAACACCACCATGTCTAGTAACACCAACATGTTTGGTAACACCACCATGTCTAGTAACACCACCATGTCTAGTAACACCAACATTTTTGGTAACACCACCATGTCTAGTAACACCAACATGTTTGGTAACACCACCATGTCTAGTAACACCACCATGTCTAGTAACACCAACATGTTTGGTAACACCACCATGTCTAGTAACACCACCGTGTCTAGTAACACCAACATTTTTGGTAACACCATCATGTCTGGTAACGCCAATAATCGACATCATCAATTCCTCATCATACAAAACTTTTTTTATACCACACCATCATGTCTGGTAACGCCAATTTTCGCAATTGCGTTCGACGAATAACTGTGAACATTTCGACGTAAACAAATTGTTTTTCGCTTGTGGTCGATTAAAAAGTCGTATAGAATTCAAAAACAGGCTGAAACGAAAGCGTGCTTACATCAAGTACTGTGCGTCGAGTCTCCGTTGCGTTGCAGAGGGCCTGAACAGTTTTCATTTGTTACGTTTCGGACAAATCACAGCATGGATTTTTATCCCCCCCCCCCCCCCCTACCTACGCCCCGTCCAATTCCCCAGCAAAACTGTCGGATATGATATGAATGTTGAAAATTTCCATAATAAATAAATTAATAAATAAATTCTCTGATGCACTCTCGTTTTGCCTGTTTGAAACAATAAGAACTGGAACTTCATGGGTTGACACCAAATTTGGGGCATTCTGGTGAACGTTTAAGCGGAGAATATCGTTTCCATATAACCCAGATGTTTGATACGTGGTAGTGCGAAGACGCGCACTAAAAATCCATGTTTACGGCATAAATTACTACAGAAAACAACAAGGGATTTGAGTTTGAAAATGATAATATTTCAGTTGTTCTGGTTAATGCACTCCTGGGATTAGAGTGTATTTTATACTTCCCCATTATTGTCAGCAAACTTATCAGCATTAATCAATCATCATTCCGATATCACACGCAAACCAGTCGCAAGCTTTATTATAGGCCTAAAATAAACTAATCATTCTATAGACAAACCCTTCTACATTTTATCTCTCAAAAACATCACCAGTTGCAGAGTCAGTGATATTAATATAGCAATAAATCATAACAATATTTCCCTTGACTAATTCTCTACTTTTCAAATAGTAATTATGATACCAGTCGTCAAATCAGTGGTAATAATACAACAGGAAATCAAAGACATGTTCCTAATGTACTCCAAAAGTGTTTTTTTTTTTATCCGGTAACCATAGCACCAATTGGCCATCCGGTGGTAGTTTTTTTCACAGCAAAGTCTGATAACCGTGGCATAGTTTAACATTTATTTATTTCTGTCGCCAAGCTGGGATTGTATAATAGAGCTTGCCCCAGCCATTGGGATGGGGCGTGATATCTGGAAGACCGTTGTGGGGGATGTTAGGGGCCTCCCCTATTCTTAACCCTTTACCTAACACGAAAAGCAGACGATGCTTGCAAAAAAAGTCTTGAATAACTATTTTTTTCATTTTTGTATCTCAAAACATAGGTTGTGACCCCTCATTGGAACGAGCTCGATGTTTTTGAGACAAAAAAAATGAAAAAAATAATAAAAATTAAATGGTGTTTTTTGGTAATAGCGCTGGCCGGTTTTGGCCGTTACGTTGGGTAAATGGTTAACTAGCACCCTCTGGTCGTTACACCCTCATCACACTTCGCTGGAGGGTAGTAACGACCGGAAGATCCTAGTTCTGAAGGACTAGTCCTCCTACCAGTAAGACAATTTTGCAAAATTCAGTTCTCTAGGAGCGAATCTCAGGCATTTATAGCTTTGTAGCCCTATATTGGAGAGCATTATAGGGCACTCTATATGTTTATGTGCAAGTTGCATTGGGCAAATGGTTTTTATGGGGAGGTGGGCAGCGAAAATTTAAATTTTAGAGGACCAAGACTCCCATATCCCAGCCCCACCCCGGTTACGCCATTAATGTATTTATAAGGATACGCGAACAAGTTCCACAACTTAATTCTATTGAATCCACTTCTTGGCCAAGTGGCGCAGATACGTGGAATGACCCCCGTAGCGGCAGCTGCGTGGCCCCATCCTTCTCGAATAATGCTAAAGGATGTTTAGCCTACATTTAGTGTGTCTTCTCCCCAAAGGGAACGACCAATTTTCGTACCCACCCGACAGTCATATCGCGCCGGACAGTTTTACGGGTGGAAGAAACTGGAGTACACTGAGAGAAGTACCGACCGGTGACAATCATCTGTCAGACTGGAAGAAACCGGAGTTGCCGGAGAGAACCACCGAACATTGGCGATTATCTGTCAGACTTAGGGCCCTCCGAGGCTTCGAAATTCTATTCGATTGGAAATACTTCCATGGTTAGATTCAATTCAATTTCAATCGTGCCGATTCGAAAATTTTCTCAAAATCCCACAAAGTGTCTCCTCTTGAACTCTTCTTCTATCCTTGGGTCTCCTGTAGAGGACCCCTCCCCCACCACACCCATTCTCTCCAAGAGACCTGATAATAGAAGAAGACTTCAAGTAGGTTCCACTTCCGAAATTACATTGATTCCGTTGTGGAATATTTTCGCCGTTCTACACAATACTTGGATGGAGACTGACAATACTACGTTGAAAGGAGGTGTAATATCCATAACTTGACAATAAGGGTGAGATTCGATACGACATTCCATTCCATTCGATTCGAAATATAGTGTCTGATTCGATTCGAGATTCGACCCCAAATTTGAGGTTCGCATGGCCCTAGTCAGACTCTCCAACATATTAACCTTTTATCCAACGTAACCGCCAAAACCGGCCAACGCTATTCACAAAAATCGCCAATTAATTTTCATTATATTTGCATTTTTGTCTCAAAAACATAGGCTATGACCCCTCTTTGGAACGAGCTCGTCGAGCTCGTTCCAATGAGGGGTCATAACTTATGTTTTTGAGACAAAAAAATTTTAAAAATAGTTATTCAAGAATTTTGTTTGCAATTGTCGTCTGCTTTTCATGTTAGGTAATGGTTAACTTGGCAAGTGCAGAGTTAGCGGAGATTGAAGACAAGTGTATCATTCCGGGTAGGCAATCGGGATTAAGTGTCTTCCCGAGGATACAACGCAGATGACACTGGTAAAAAAGAATCGAACCGACAGCCTTTCACTTTAAAGTCCATGCCTGTAACCAATGAGCCACCGAAATCGCCAGCTGTTTTATTAAATGGTACAGTGCTAAATACATTTTGGTGGTTATGATTGGTTCATACGGGTACATGTCTTATAACAATATATTTGAGAGTGTGGAAAACTATACCCATGTTTCCACAGACACGCCTGCTTTATTAATATGTCTGGGAACTACATCTTCAGGTAACCGGTTGGTTCTATCGTGGCGTGTGTATATTGAACAAAGGCTGTATTTACCTGTTAATCGTATGTAAGGTAGAAGACGTGTCTAAAGTGTTCGGCACTTGTTGTCCAATCCAATGCTTTTTGTTAATTTTGACAAATACAATATGTTTAAACTAATAACAGAGGTTTCAGAGACAAAACTCTTTGATTTGGTAATGCCACCTAACGGCATTCAAATGTTTTTATAGCAATTATTTCAGAATAGTAGGTCGTTAAATAAAACTGTTCTTAGCATTCAACGAAGTTGAAAATGGTTAACTACGATTGTAAACCATTTTTTGTCAGCGGCGTGTTCGGGCACTTCCTCTGTGCTCTCCGTGAATCATGAAATTTGACACAAATCTCGTCCGATATCTGACCTGGAATTAATCAAGCCACTTTTTCAATTTTCGGCTACCTTTTGAATGAGGCGGAAAAAACATGTTTTTCTTAACATTTTAATTTCATACTAATTTGTAAGCATATCCCTCTGGAGTTTTGTAAACAGAAGCTACTCAAAATACAATATTCGAAGTGTATGGCCGTCTTTGTAAATTGTTAACGGTTATGGCCAAAAATAGCCGGTGATGCCATAAACGGTCATGGGACAATAAATTGCAGTTTGTCCGACTTTCATGAAATTTCAGCATGTTGTAGAACTAAAAATAAATAGCTGTTTTTATTTTTCAATTTCCCACCGAAATGTCCTCGAAATTTTAGAGACGTTTTGAGCATTTTTAATTAAAAACGCCAATTTTCAGACACACACAACTCCGTATTCAGGAAACATACATCTGTATAATTTTACACGCTACTTACTGCGTAAACACTCTAGCGAATGGTTATAATTTCGTTCCCTGCGTTCCAATGTGTTATATGTGCCTACTGGCACATAGAACACATTGGAACACAGGGGACGATTTTGTTGTAAGTGATATATAATTTTGACGTTTTATGTAAAAACGTTAATTTTGAACAATTTACATCTCCCATATATACAAAAAAAAAATCTTTGCTCCTGAATTTGGGAAATATAATCACCAATAAATACACAGAACAGATCAGAACACCACGGTGTGTGAATTCGTTCGTCAATACAGCACTAGTGGCAGCGCGAAAGAATAGAACGAGAGGAGCAGCCTCGAGTTCTGTCCTCCCGCGATGACATGAGTGTCGTATTGACGAACGCATTCGCACGTCGTGATGCTCTGTGTTTATTACACGCCTCTGTGATATAGAATCCATTAATTTAAGAATTCAAACATCACACACAGAGAATTTCAAACTTTAAAACTGTTTGTTATTTTTTCAATTGACATTCGATTTATTTGCTCTCGCCGAAGCTACCGAATTGATCTGGGTCAGAATGGGACGTTTCGATTGGCCGATTATGAAAATAGGCGGAGTTTAGTTCTTTTTGATGGGTCCATGACGTAAGGTGGAAAAATAGTCCGTCAACGGAAATGCGTATGGGACATGGGTTCCCTACGGATCTGTAAATATGGAACTGGGGTTATAGTAATAGTAATAAAGGCCATATCCAAAAAATGAAATCATTTTAACCTAACGTGGAAAAGGTTCCTCGCAGAGAAATTTTGGAGTTGTGACATCATCGTCGAAAAAATGTGCTTATAATTTTTCATTTCAAATTTTGACGTTTCGAAATATCAAGATGTAAAACGGTGCATATTTCTTGAGTCGATTTGCCGAAAACATTTAACGTTATGACGTTAAAGACAACCGGCGTCACAAAACGTTAAACATTAAATTTCACTGGATAATGTTGGAATCAAGTGACATTTTACTTCATTTTTATTTAAATGACATTTTAGTACTCATAAATCCAAGTCGAAATCTATGAAGTGACAAAAATCGGTGTTGTTCGAATTTCGTTGGTTGGTATCTCGAGATTCACACGCGATGTTAACCCTTTGAAGCCGAACGGCCGCTTTTCCGGCCAGAAGCATGATACATCATACCATCATTAAATAGAATGGCTGTTCAGTAAATGTGTGGGGTAGACCAATCAATATTTTCAACGTGCAGCCCCGAGGCTGCACGTTGAAAATATTGATTGGTCTACCCCAAATAATGAATATAGACTCTCCTAATTGCTGCCATGAAACTGGCACGGAAGATACCACCAGAGTTCTAGGGGTTAAAAATAACACGTGTGCAAAATTTCGTGACTGTATCTTTTTAACTACAGAATAAGATAAAGGCTAACAATGCCAATAAGTTATTCCAGCTTCGTTGATTGACTAAACAAGGGGATAACTTAACCCTTTGAACTCTAATGGTATCTTCCATTTCAGTTCAATGGTAAACGTCGGAAAACGTCAAAATTAAATTTCATTTCACGGACTTGAAATCAAGATTAAATTTCACTTCACGGACACGAAATCTTAGAACGTTTTAGTACCCGTGATTGCAATGCGAAGGTTGAAATAATTTTGAAAATGTGTCCTCAAACACCTGAAAATGTGACCTTAATATCATCGACCGTATTATTTCATCATTTAAGCCATTTTGGGCATTTTTTTATTAAAACACCCTATCTTGGTATTCACGTATTTATAAATGACACAGCTAATAATCTTCACATACTGTTTCCTGGTTGTTTGAAATTGTTCGCTTTTATTTTTCCATTTCAAATTTACGCACCCGATGCCAATGATGGCATTTTCACGTTTTTTCTGTAACTTTTATTTTCAACCCGATTCTCAGCCCCAGCTTTTCGAAAATTTGGAAGCGTAATCTCCGCAAAAAGCCATATCAAAAATGTATTGCCGTCCTACAAAATTCTCAACCGCTATCCCCGAACGCAGGGGTGACATCATGGGCGGGGTGGTCATATGGTCAAAGATTAAATGACCGGTTTTACTGAAATTTTAGTATGTTGCAGAGTTCTCAAAAGAGACAGGCCTAGTTGGCTTTTTTTTTAGATTTGACGCCACTTTGACATTTTACGTCACTTCAAATTTTAGCTATTTTTGACATATTTCATCAAAAACAAGCGTATGCTTTTTTGAGTGGCTAAGTACGTTAAAAGAGACATACACCTTCTCAACGTTGTTGGGGCGTTTGGGTTGGCCGTGTGTCGTTGGGTGACTTGTGGAAATTCGCTTAGAGATTGCAAACAGTTGAGCAGTTAGTGATACTTGTAGAGCAACTACAGCAGTAAATCATAACCACGCTTCCTAAGATAAATCTATTTGATCTGGTTACTACTTCGCACGGCTTAGCAACCAACCGAATCGTCATGTGAAATTAATTCAAACCTTGCTTCCAGATAAATACAGGTTACTACAACATTCAGTGATCTGTGTTGTTGTATTCCGTCCAGCTGACGAGATGAGATCGGCCAGATCAAACGAGACGCTGCAAGCGTCTCGTTTGATCTGGTCGATCTCATCTCGTGAACGAGATGGAATATAGCAACACAGATCAATTGACTGTTGTAGTAATTTGTTTATTATATGACAATTAGTATTTTAAACTTATCACAACACCTGAAAAATCAAATACAACAAGAATTATATTAGCCAAATAACCATTAACAATTTCTGGTATTGGGGAATCCCAGACGCGTAGTAATATCGAACGTTCGTGTCGAACATGAAACTCGAAAGTCAAAACAATGGAGGCCAGACTTGAATTTCAATCGGAATCGCTTTCGATAGCACAGATTTTCCTACGTTCGTTGGATTTGCATCTTAAAATAGTTGTTCATTGTTATTTTGCAATTGTTCAGCACGACATTATCAAACAGACCTCGACTGGAATGTTTGTCAACGGAGTTTAATGAGGAGATGTTTATGTTCTGTGTTTGTAAAGTCATCGCCTCGAAATTCTGTACAAATTGCAACAGGCAGACGCAATATCAACAAAAAAAACCGAGTACGTTCGATTCTCTATAATATTGTAACCGATTCTCATTTCTCTTTCAATCGTATGCCGTGAAACGCGCAAACTGCGCAATTGTTTTTATTGAGTTATGGAAATGGTCATAGAAAAACTGTGTTTTCTCATATGGTATTAATAAACGACTCAAAATCGAACGCACGCATTCCCTAATGTATTTGTGGAATTTAGCGATTTATTTATAGGTCACTGGCAGAAATAGTCTCGTGCGCCTCGTTTGAAACAGGCATGATAACGATGTGGAAAACTTGACAATCTTGTTCTCCGTAGAGCTGGATTTGATGAGCAAACTACAGTGGTATTGAGGGGCTATTGGGGTAGTCATAATATAAACCAATTTCCTATATTTGGTTAACCATAGTTTTCACTGGCCAGTCATCTGTTTTATAATAACAGTAAAGCGTAGTGTTTCTATTGACACCGGTCTTCGGGTTATTGTCTTATTTTTCTTTGGTAACCCTAGTGATCTTTGGTCAGACAGTGGTATTATTAAAGCAGTAAACCATACTCATTTTCCTTAAAAAACCTTGTTGATCCGACACCCGCGAAGATCGTAAGTCACGTGTCTACACACGAACATCTTTTCTTCTGTTATAAGTAAACCGCAGCTTCTCTTCGTGTCCAGCCGCTAGTTTTATTAGAACCATAATTGGACAATATTTCATTTGCTACAGCGATTTCCAGCCAAGATGGTCGGAGATAGAAAAACTGTGCAAAAATGACGTTTCCCATATAAACGGCTGCAGGTAACCGTGTCTCAAATAGACATTTAGATACTTCTCCAAATAAATCCTTCCGAGATACACATCTCTCCAAATGGACGTCAATCTTGGAAGCGTCTATTTGAACAGCGTCTTTCTGGGATGATAACGTTTATATTATATAGCGTCTAACTGAGAAGCGTGTTTATTATATGCTAGCCTGTGAATTATCGCAAATTATCTAAAAGATATTTCTTGATATTCATCGACTCGATGGATATCGAAGGATATCGCCCATTAGCTTCCTTAATGACGTCATGCTACGCCGCGTCACGTCGTCTTTCAGGAACGATCAGTTGATCTTTATTATTGTTTTGAAATGTATTTGGGGTCGAATTGGGCTAAATATTGTGCAATACAATGTCCCGTAGGATATAATAAAAAAGAAAATCTATACTATTTTCAATCAGAATCTGGAATTATCTCATGAGTGTGGACCTGAAAGTTTTATTTTTGTCGAGTGCTTGCGCAAGTGAAAAATAATATTTTCAAGTCCACAAGATGATTATTTTCAGTAGTTTCCCAAACGACGTTACGCTTCGACGCATGACGTCGCCTTGAACGTTGCATTCAAGGAGCGATCAGCAGCTGTTTGTTATTGTCTTGAAACTGTTTGCAGTCGAATTGAGCTCAATATTGCGCAGTAAAATGTCACGTAGCATATAATAAAAAGAAAATCTACGCTGTTTTAGTGAATATCAAGCGCTCGTTAAAAATACATCATTCAGGTCCACACTCATGAGATAATTCCCGATATTCACTAAAACAGTGTAGATGTCCTCTATATATTATATAGCTTCTAACTGGGAAACGTATATATTATGTGACATCTAACTGAAAAGCATGTATATTATATAGCTTATAATTGAGAAATGTCGATATTATGTCTCTAACTGAGAAGCGTGTGTATTATATAGCTTCTAACTGGGAAACGTATATATTATGTGACGTCTTACTGAAAAGCATGTATATGCTTATAATTGAGAAACGTATATATTATGTCTCAAATTGAGCAGCGTGTATATTATATAGCTTCTAACTGGGAAATGCCAATATTATGTGACGTTTAAGTGAAAAGCGTGTTTATTATATAGCTTATTATAATTGAGAAACGTATATATTATATCTCTGACTGAGAAAAGTTGGTATTATATAGCGTGTAACTGGAAAGCGTACATATGGGAAGATTTGTAATCGTCTATCCGGGAAGCTTCCATTTGAATAGCACCCGTTAGTACAATGCTCAGGATATAAATCAAACCCAACCTCCATTAGTTGTGGCGTCCCACAAGGCTCGATTTTAGGCCCAATACTGTTCTTATTATATATTAACGATATATCCAACTCAACTTCCCTTAATCTATTGTCATTTGCTGATGACACGACAGTGTACTGATCAGGTCATGACATTGATGGTATGTCTGAAACAATTAACGCCGAACTAGAGAACGTCCACAAATGGTGCTCCACAAACAAATTAAAGTTAAATGCAAACAAAAGTAAGTTTATATTGATCAACCTCCCACAACGTAGAAGTATCAACTTAAGAATTTTCCATAATAACGACCAAGTAGGAAGGGTGGGATCAACAGAAAATGAGAACGCAGTAAAATATCTTGGAATACATATCGACGACAAACTGACCTACAAATTACATATTTTACAACTCTGCTCTAAAGTTTCCAGATCTCTTAATGTAATTAGCAGAGTTAAACACGTATTGCCCCCCCCCCCCCCCCCCCATCCGCGCGCATTACTTTCCTTATACTATGCCCTTGTACATAGTTATTTCCTATACGGAATACAGATATGGGGGCACTCAAAAGCTATCAATAAATTATTTCTCTTGCAGAAACGTGCACTCCGTATTATGAACAACAAAAAATACAGGGCCCATACCGATCCTTTATTTCGAAAGGATAAAATTCTAAAACTCAAGGACCTCCACATTTTGCATATTATGCTATTCGTACACGACTGGAAACACAAGCACCTTCCGGCAACATTTGATCACTATTTCAGTGAAAGGGCCACATCTGGACTAGACACTAGACACTCTGGTGGCCTCCAAGTAAAGAACACAAGAAATAAATCTTTAGATCTACTCCCTGTTAGCCTCTTTCCCAAAACATGGAACAGTATGGACAAACGTATAACTAATTTATCAAACAGAAATGAATTTTAAAAAACTATAATAAGACAAATGTTGGAAGAATATCTCAGTGAAGTAAACTGTAATGATACTAACTCAAGGACTGTAATGGCCATTACTAAACCACATCCTACTTTGTGGGGCCCCACATATAGGTTCATTCCGTATACCTCGATGCTAATGCATTGTGTGTATGTGAGCACGGTTACATGTGTGTGTGTATATATACATAAATTAAATTCAAGCAGTTGCATCTTCACAGATCTTCCATTAATTGATATTCCCGTGTTTAATAGGTGAGACCATAGGCCATTACATATATATACCTGCCCACTCGTGTACATATGCACACATATATGTATATGTGTGTCTATGTATGTATTCATATACACTTTTGTGGTCGATGCTGGGTGGAAGGACGATATATATATATATTATCTTTTCATCCATTATCGATAACACAAGTGTGAAACGTCCATTCTACCTCGCCACGCCCTCATCATCAACGTCCATATACGTCGTTCATCGATACCAATTTCTTATATTTACTTGTATCCATTCATGCAATCCACAAACACACCACAGGGAATGACAGGAAGACAGCCAATCTGGCTAGGCCATTCCCTGCAGAACATGTATGCTGAATATCTTCTTATAATGTAGAAGTACGTCATAAAATGATGAGTACATTCTTGTAGAACTTAGTCTTATGTAAATACATGTGCTGTAAATAAAAGTATTCTCTCTCTCTCTCTCTCTCCGTTTTGAATGATACTGAAATAGCTCTTTGATCTGGCTGGTGAGTCGATCCTTAGTTTTATTATATTGGTAATAATGGCATTAGGTTTGCATTGATAAACCAATTCAAAGTGGTATTTGACGTGGCACTTACAAAATGAAAGCAGAAGATCAAAACCGTTTTCCAAGCGTCTTTGACGAACTAGAAACTCAGTTGCATTTTTGCAGTAAATTCAACTTGTGTTTCTACTCAAATGTCATTATCCTTTTGTATCTGTTAGATGCACCTTCACTTGGGAAGGCCGTGTATGTGGCAAGGGGAGTGATTACCGCCCTCTTAAATGTTAGTTTAGGAGAGCAACTGAGGGCGAGAGAGATCACCCTCCTTAAAATGACAGGCCTGCCATTACAGTGTCCATTTGGTGACCCTCGTTGAATTAGTTATCTTTTCTATTGCAGCAAGTCGTGGACATGTTTCTGAATGAGAAATCCTTCCGGTTAGTAACTGGAGCTGTAGGAAACCATTCGTTGATATTACTATATTATTATATATTATAATTATTATTATTATTATATTATTATTATAACATTGTGGGTGCATGACATAAGTGGAGGTGGGGTGGATTTCCAATTTTCCACTGCAGTAAATTATCTGACTTAACCCTTTACCTAACGTAACGGCCAAAACCGGCCAGCGCTATTCTAAAAAATCGCGAATTAATTTTCATTATTTTTTTCATTTTTTGTCTCAAAAACATAGGTTATGACCCCTCGTTGGAACGAGCTCGTCGAGCTCGTTCCAACGAGGGGTCATAACCTATGTTTTTGAGACAAAAAATGAAAAAAATTAGTTATTCAAGAATTATTTTTGCAAGTGTCGTCTGCATTTCAGGTTAGGTAAAGGGTTAAGGGTTAAGAAGAGACAAAACATCTCGTAATTTATGCTTAATTGAAATTAGTAATTAGTAGTATCATTAAAACAAAATGGGCGAGAAATGAGTCCTTAAAACTCCGCGTAAGATATATTAAATGCAACATTGTAAACATTCAGCCATACTTTGTGGTCTGCATTCAATGGGAACACATTTTGTCATTCATCATTCACACAAGGGCCCCGGTATCATCCGAGAGCAAGTGGGCGTGGCAGGGGTGACAGAAGGGGGAACTCGAATCTGAGTTTTAGTTAAGACCTAGAGGTTACAACATATCATAAATTACATTATGACACTCAGTAGTATTGACATTATGTAAATATGTATCGCCTCTTGAGAGGAATAGGACGCCATCTAATGCATTGCAGATGGCACCTTGTATCTCCCCAGCGTCGATATAAAACTTGCGAAATCATTCCGCTGATTGTATAGCTTGTTTGTTATGTGATTATCGACCACACTCCGTCATTATACCCGATCTTCCTCCTCCATCTCCATTGGTATTTGCACACGTAAAAAACGTAAGAAACAAATACCCGTTAGCTGACAAGAAACAAATACTCGATAGTTACTGAGTAACAGTTCTTGGAAAGTAAAGTCTTATTCACTAATGCACCGATGAAAAGGGGCACCCGCTACCCCCTTGCCTAACAGTCTCGGGACAGGGGGGGGGGGATCCCCTCCCGCTTTCAGCGCTCTTATATTTACTTAACGTAACGGAAAGACCCGTCTAGTGATATTCACAGACATCGACATTCATATTTTCTTTTCTTTTCAGTTTTTGCCTCGACTACGTCGAGCTCCTTCCAGTAAGGCGATAACAGCTATATTTTTTAAGTGAATAACTGAAAAATTTTAGTTTATTTATTTAAGAAATTTTGGGTGTAAATATCGTATTTTATTTCTGTAAGCTGAAGGGTTAAAATTACAATTATAATCAGTCATGTGCTGTCAACCTCCCATCTATACGCTAGTCAAGAATTCTTGCAAATGTTCACATCAGTGTTAAATGTAGTGCACACCCCACGGGATTTTAGGGTTTTCATAAAAAGTTAACAAAATAAGGTCGTACGTCCAGGGCTTATAAACCTTCACTGGAATGAGCATGACAAACTCGTTCCAATGAAGAGTCCGAAACAATATGTTAAACCCTTGGGTGTCAATATTATTGTCATTTACCCAACGTAATAATACCAGTCGACCAGCGCGATTCACCAAAATAGTCAAATGGTATTATTTTTCCGTTTTGCTTTAAAAAAAACATAGCTTACAAACCCTTATCGGAACAAGCTCGTTGAGCCCCTTCCAGTGAGATGGTAACAAGCTGTTTTGAGCAATTCAGGAATTCTTTTGAAAGTTGTATCTCTCATTATATTCGGGTTCTATACTTAACCCTCTGAACCCTAGTGGTATCTTCCATGTCAGTTCAATGGCAACAATTGGAAGAGTCCATATTTATTATTTGGGTTTTAGACCAATTAATATTTTCAACGTGCAGCCTTAGGGCTGCACGTTGAAAATATTGATTGGTCTACATCACGCATTTACCTTGTAGCCATCCGCCTTAATGACATTTTGACGTAGCTAATGACCGGATCGGAAAAACGGCCTCTCGTGTTCAAAGGGTTAAAAAGATAACACTATGGAAGAATAGTTCCGGATGGTGAGATAAGAAAGAGATTTGAAAAAAATCGTGTTGTCTTTTTTTTAAATTAGGAATTCTACAGAAGTATAGCAGAATTATTGTGTGGCAATAAACTCGTATAATTACGGTTTCACAAATCTTACCATCCGTATGTACATGTACAAAGGGAAATAACTAAGACTGAACTGCTTTCAGATATTGTTACTCGAGAAAAGTAAGCGCAATAGTACAGTCCAGTTATTGTGTCCTGTGTTCTCGCCGGGTTAATGGTGGATCTATAGTAATTATAGTTGTGTCCTGTGTTCTCGGCGGGTTAATGGTGATTCTATAGCAATTATAGCTGTGCCCTGTTTTCTCGCTGGGTTAATGGTGATTCTATCGTAATTATAGTTGTGCCCTGTGTTCTCGCCGGGTTAATGGTGATTCTATAGTAATTATAGTTGTGTCCTGTGTTCTCGGCGGGTTCATGGTGATTCTACAGCAATTATAGCTGTGCCCTGTTTTCTCGCTGGGTTAATGGTGATTCCATCGTAATTATAGTTGTGAGCTGTGCTCTCGCCGGGTTAATGGTGATTCTATAGTAAGTATAGTTGTGCCCTGTGTTCTCGGCGGGTTAATGGTGATTCTATAGCAATTATAGCTGTGCCCTGTTTTCTCGCTGGGTTAATGGTGATTATATCTTAATTACAGTTGTGCCCTGTGTTCTCGCCGGGTTAATGGTGATTCTATAGTAATTATTGTAGTGTCCTGTGTTCTCGGCGGGTTAATGGTGATTCTATAGTAATTGTAGTTGTGTCCTGTGTTCTCGGCGGGTTAATGGTGATTCTATAGCAATTATAGCTGTGCCCTGTTTTCTCGCTGGGTTAATGGTGATTCTATCGTAATTATAGTTGTGCCCTGTGTTCTCGCCGGGTTAATGGTGATTCTATAGTAAGTATAGTTGTGCCCTGTGTTCTCGGCGGGTTAATGGTGATTCTGTAGCAATTATAGCTGTGCCCTGTTTTCTCGCTGGGTTAATGGTGATTCTATCGTGATTATAGTTGTGCCCTGTGTTCTCGCCGGGTTAATTGTGATTCTATAGTAATTATAGTTGTGTCCTGTGTTCTCGGCGGGTTAATGGTGATTCTATAGTAATTATAGTTGTGTGCTGTGTTCTCGGAGGGTTAATGGTGATTCTATAGTAATTATAGTTGTGTCCTGTGTTCTCGGCGGGTTAATGGTGATTATATAGCAATTCTAGCTGTGCCCTGTGTTCTCGCTGGGTTAATGGTGATTCTTTAGTAATTATAGTTGTGACCTGTGTTCTCGCCGGGTTAATGGTGATTCTATAGTAATTATAGTTGTGGCCTGTGTTCTCGCTGGGTTAATGGTGATTCTGTAGTAATTATAGTTGTGCCGTGTGTTCTCGGCGGGTTAATGGTGATTCTATAGCAATTATAGCTGTGCCCTGTTTTCTCGCTGGGTTAATGGTGATTCTATCGTAATTATAGTTGTGCCCTGTGTTCTCGCCGGGTTAATGGTGATTCTATAGTAATTATAGTTGTGTCCTGTGTTCTCGGCGGGTTAATGGTGATTCTATAGTAATTGTAGTTGTGTCCTGTGTTCTCGGCGGGTTAATGGTGATTCTATAGCAATTATAGCTGTGCCCTGTTTTCTCGCTGGGTTAATGGTGATTCTATCGTAATTATAGTTGTGCCCTGTGTTCTCGCCGGGTTAATGGTGATTCTATAGTAATTATAGTTGTGTCCTGTGTTCTCGGCGGGTTAATGGTGATTCTATAGCAATTGTAGTTGTGTCCTGTGTTCTCGGCGGGTTAATGGTGATTCTATAGCAATTATAGCTGTGCCCTGTTTTCTCGCTGGGTTAATGGTGATTCTATCGTAATTATAGTTGTGCCCTGTGTTCTCGCCGGGTTAATGGTGATTCTATAGTAATTATAGTTGTGTCCTGTGTTCTCGGCGGGTTAATGGTGATTCTATAGTAATTATAGTTGTGTCCTGTGTTCTCGGCGGGTTAATGGTGATTTTATAGTAATTATAGTTGTGTCCTGTGTTCTCGGCGGGTTAATGGTGATTATATAGCAATTATAGCTGTGCCCTGTGTTCTCGCTGGGTTAATGGTGATTCTTTAGTAATTATAGTTGTGCCCTGTGTTCTCGCCGGGTTAATGGTGATTCTATAGTAATTTGTTGCGTCCTGTGTTCTCGCTGGGTTAATGGTGATTCTATAGTAATTATAGTTGTGCCCTGTGTTCTCGGCGGGTTAATGGTGATTCTATAGCAATGATAGCTGTGCCTTGTGTACTCGAGGGGGGATTGGTGATTCTAAAGTAATTATAGTTGTGCCCTGTCTTCTCGCCGAGTTAATGGTGATTCTATAGTAATTATAGTTGTGCCCTGTGTTCTCGCCGGGTTAATAGTGATTCTATAGTAATTATAGCTGTGTATTGTGTTCTCGTCGGGTTAATGGTGATTTTATAGTAATTATAGCTGTGTCCCCTGTTCTCGTCGGGTTAATGGTGATTCTATAGTAATTATAGCTGTGTCCTGTGTTCTCGCCGGGTTAATGGTGATTCTATGGTAATTATAGCTGTGTCCTGTGTTCTCTCCGGGTTAATGGTGATTCTATAGTAATTATAGCTGTGTCCTGTGTTCTCGCCGGGTTAATGGTGATTCTGTAGTAATTATAGTTGTGTCCTGTGTTCTCGGCGGGTTAATGGTGATTCTATAGCAATTATAGCTGTTCCCTGTGTTCTCGCTGGGTTAATGGTGATTCTATAGTAATTATAGTTGTGTCCTGTGTTCTCGTCGGGTTAATGGTGATTCTATAGTAATTATAGCTGAGTCTTGTGTTCTCACCTGGTTAATGGTGATTCTATAGTAATTATAGCTGTGTCTTGTGTTCTCGCTGGGTTAATGGTGATTCTATAGTAATTATAGTTGTGCCCTGTGTTCTCTCCGGGTTAATGGTGATTCAATAGTAATTATAGCTGTGTCTTGTGTTCTCGCTGGGTTAATGGTGATTCTATAGTAATTATAGCTGTGTTTTGTGTTCTCGCTGGGTTAATGGTGATTCTACAGTAATTATAGCTGTGTCCTGTGTTCTCTCCGGGTTAATGGTGATTCTATAGTAATTATAGCTTGTCTAGTGTTCTCGTCAGGTTAATGGTGATTCTATAGTAATTATAGCTGAGACCTGTGTTCTCGCCGGGTTAATGGTGATTCTATAGTAATTATAGCTGTGTCCTGTGTTCTCGCCGGGTTAATGGTGATTCTATAGTAATTATAACTGTGTCCTGTGTTCTCGCCGGGTTAATGGTGATTCTATAGTAATTATAGCTGTGTCCTGTGTTCTCGCCGGGTTAATGGTGATTCTATATTAATTATAGCTGAGTCCTGTGTTCTCGCCGGGTTAATGGTGATTCTATAGTAATTATAGCTGTGAATCACAGCCGCGTTTCCCTAGACATAAGGATGCCATGAATTTGAGCCTAATATATAGAAACGTCATCAGCTTGGAACAGCCGCAAGCTGGGGCTTTTTCATACATTAGGCTGAGATCGTGGCCTTGTAACAGGAGGACGGATGGGGTTAAGATCAGCTGGTTTCCAACTGAGTGGCGATGCGAAGGGTACGCTCACTTTCTTTGAAACAGGAAAATGAAAGAAAATGCAATGGAAAAGATGGATATTGGTTTATTCTCAGTTGACAACAGACTTTCAATTATCTCCCTTTGACAATTCCAAAACCCGACAATGTATCGCTGAACTAGGTATTCGAATTAGAGTTACCCGCCTTGAAATTTTTCACTCGGAAATGATGCAGTCTCTAAAAATAAACAGCCTTGGGAAACTATATTGTTTCAATAAACATTTGAAACATTCTATTGACATCTTTCATTATTGAATATTCCTGATAAAAAGAGGGTGATTTTTTACTTTTGGACCTAAAAATACAATTTACTTTTTGTGTGTTTTTGTAGGGAATTCCCTGAAAAAATGTGTGCACGTGACCGATACTTCCCTGCGTGTCATTTTTTCTCTCTTATTTGTTGCATGATACCCTGTTTTCGGGTCAGAAAAAGTTGTCTGAAGGGCTATGCTTGACAAAGATGTTTGAATGACAAAATTAAAGTGATGCGATCGTATGTTTTTGGCCTGAACGTTGTAATGGTGGCCTTTGGGGAAATATTTAGTTCTGTGATACGATTAGAACGGTTTCTAAAACGGGAACGTTAGTGTGGTTATGAAGAGGGAGTGTGACTTTCCGAAATTTCGTTTCTTGTCAGCTTGGAAGTTGAATTTTTTTTTGTTAATACAATATTATGTTAGAAACGCTAGTGACAGTTCATTCTCCCTGTAAGAAACAGACTCAAGCAGTAAGTCTATAATGTGCTACTGCGGTAAGAAATTTCCCGAATTTTCAAGTAGTGTATTTTTAACCACCGAATTTCTAATTACCGTAAATTTGGCCAATCAATGGGATGAGGAGACGCCTCCCATCTGTAACTACCTCCCTGGGATGCAACTCCGAACTTCCGATTAAAATTTGAAAAGTCGTTCATTTTTGCCAAACGTAAAAGTTCAGAACTTCCCATTAAAAGAAGTATCAGCTCGTTCATTTCTGCGAAAAGCTTAAATTGAGAAGAATGCGAACAGACTGTACTCCGTTAAAACACACGAACCTGGTCAAATCCTTGTCTTACACCTTTTAATATCGGTCCTCCGAATTCGTATACAGAATGAGCGAACTATTTTATACGGTAAAGTTACATATCACTTCGATCATTACCGTTCTGTACTTGTCATTCATTTGTACGTTCATCTCATTATTGTGTCCCGTTGCTAGAGAGATTATTGATCTTTTTTAAAACTTCAAAACAGTTTCATCGATATTATATCGACCGCTTCACGCTCACTACTTTGTGTAGGTATATATGATAGTATTTATTGTTATTTTTTTCGCTACGATGTACCTATTTGATTGAGATTAAAGGACATACGATGGATGATGTCGTGTTTCTCATAGTTACAGTATTGAATGATTAGCAAAACCTAAAATATTATATGACAAAGACAATATATTTATATAAAAAGATGCCCATCTAACATATAGCTATAAATTATCAGCATTCAATCTTGGAGCTCTGAATTTTGCAAAACTTGCATAGGGGTGGAAGGCCTAGTCCTAACTTGGGCGCTCTTGAAGAGAAATGGGAGGAGATGGTACAGCCGTTGAGTCTTAGGTAAGAAAAAGGGAGGCTTCCATTCCTTACAACGGCCTTCCGAATATCATGTTTATCCCCCCCCCCCTCCTCCAAAAATGGCTTGGGCACCATTATTATAAAATCCTCCTGACTACGCGCCTGGTCCTGGGGTAGGCGTTAAAATAAACGGTAGAAATTGCAAGCCTTGTAACATAATCATGTTTACACCAAACCTACGCAATTTTTGTTACCTTCTCGCTTACCTCGTTCATAATCAAGGCCATAGATGAATTCTGTTTCGCGGCACAGGTCCGCGGTCTTCGATACTCTAAAGTTCATGTCGAACTTATACAGTCCATTTCTCGAGAAGGGATAGGAAGAGTGCGAGGAAAGTAATAAACGGGGGCATGAAGGACACCCTGATGTTTGCCGTCCAAATTTCTCGGGATGTCACAATTCGTGACATTTTCCGAATTTGGACTGCGGAAGTCGTCATGTCCATAAATCCCTGCGCGGAATGAATGGAATTATACGGTTAACAAATAGAACAATATCCATGCGGCCCTCAAATCTCATTTATAAATGTCTGGAGGTTTTCTTCCAATTCAATGAACAGCTCATGTTGCTAGTACTGGGTCAGACCCCAGGCGTGAATCCCAAGATTTAATACCACGACTCCCCGCCCGGTGCGGCCACTATCAAGTGTAGTACAAGTTACATTCCATGGGGACTGTGTAGTAGTATAATGGGGTTTCTTGCGCACCGATTGCGATCAGCAGTATAATAGTTGCATTCATCGCAAGCAACGTCCGCAAGCCAAATAGTAGGAAAAGGAGGCCACAAAGACCAAGTCCCAGCCACGTCGGGCAATCTGTCGGAGTTTGTTTGTTTTCAGCTGTTGGGCATGCATTATCTGCCACTTTTGATATATTGTTGAATGGACTGTCCCACGGCCCTCATTGACAAGCACAGTTTGTCTTCCGGCTCTGTAAATTCCAGTTGAAGGTCTCAGGAGGGTATCTTTACTGGTCTTCAGCCGGCTGTGTAAATTCCAGTTAAAGGTCTGATGAGGGTATCTTTAATGGTCTTCAGCCGGCTGTGTAAATTCCAGTTAAAGGTCTGAGGAGGGCTTCTTTACTGGTCTTCAGCCGGCTGTGTAAATACCAGTTAAAGGTCTGAGGAGAGTATTTTTACTGGTTTTCAGTCGGCTGTGTAAATTCCAGTTAAAGGTCTGAGGAGGGCATCTTTATTGGTCTTCAGCCGGTTGTGTAAATTCCAGTTAAATGTATGAGGAGGGCATCTTTACTGGTCTTCAGCCGGTTGTGTAAATTCCAGTTAAAGGTCTGAGGAGGACATCTTTACTGGTCTTCAGCCGGCTGTGTAAATTCCAGTTAAAGGTCTGAGGAAGGCATCGTTACTGGTCTTCAGTTGGCTGGGTAAATTCCAGTTAAAGGTCAGAGGAGGGAATCTTTACTGGTCTTCAGCCGGCTGTGTAAATTCCAGTTAAAGGTCAGAGGAGGGCATCTTTACTGGTCTTCAGCCGGCTGTATAAATTCCAGTTAAAGGTCTGAGGAGGGTATCTTTATTGGTCTTCAGCCGGTTGTGTAAATTCCAGTTAAAGGTCTGAGGAAGGCATCGTTACTGGTCTTCAGTTGGCTGTGTAAATTCCAGTTAAAGGTCAGAGGAGGACATCTTTACTGGTCTTCAGCCGGCTGTGTAAATTCCAGTTAAATGTATGAGGAGGGCATCTTTACTGGTCTTCAGCCGGTTGTGTAAATTCCAGTTAAAGGTCTGAGGAGGGCTTCTTTACTGGTCTTCAGCCGGCTGTGTAAATTCCAGTTAAAGGTCTGAGGAGAGTATTTTTACTGGTTTTCAGCCGGCTGTGTAAATTCCAGTTAAAGGTCTGAGGAGGGCATCTTTATTGGTCTTCAGCCGGTTGTGTAAATTCCAGTTAAAGGTCTGAGGAGGGTATCTTTACTGGTCTTCAGTCGGCTTTGTAAATTCCAGTTAAAGGTCTGAGGAAGGGTATCTTTACTGGTTTTCAGCCGGCTGTGTAAATTCCAGTTAAAGGTCTGGGAAGGGGATCTTTACTGGTCTTCAGCCGGCTGTGTTAATTCCAGTTAAAGGTCTGAGAAGGGGATCTTTACTGGTCTTCAGCCGGCTGTGTAAATTCCAGTTAAAGGTCTGAGGAGGGGGATCTTTACTGGTCTGCAGCAGGCTGTGTAAATTCAAGTTAAAGGTTTGGGGAGGGCATCTTTATTGGTCTGCGAGCAAGTATAATCTGCTACTCAGATGATTTTGTGTTGATCGCTGCCATTAATGACCAGTACAGTCAGTCTCCTGTTCGATATAGTCTTTCTCGGGCTTATTATACACATCCTATACAATCGTCTTCCTCTAGATAATGGAAACAATTGGTTGCCAAGGCTTTGAGATCGGTCGGAGCTCTAAGACCCATAACAGAGTCCCAGTAGGTTTCTGCTGAGGTTTAGTGGGATATTTGGATTCCGTGAGGACTGGCAACAGGTCGGACAAGAGAGAAGAAGACCCAACCCGCTCCCCATTTGGCTTGGGACTGCCATACAAGGGGGGTAATTATAATTTAATCTAAACCCCTACAGAGCAAACGTTTGGAGAATAATCTCCCAGAAGAAAAATCAAAAACTCGCTGAATTTATTATGGTAGCGGATGAACCAGCAGAAAACAGACAATAAACGAATGTAAAAAGAAATCAAACTAAGAGATTGGTTTTGTTTTGAACTGTACCTTCGCAAAATTCATTTTCAAAATTGGAAGTAATAAGAAAGAACACAACGAGAGTGGAGTACGGAAAACTGGAATTAACGGCCCAAGTTGGAGTATAAGCAGTTTACTAGCGGCAAAAGCTGGAAAAATATTTAACCCTTTGCCTAACATGAAAAGCAGACGACACTGGCATACACAATTATTGAATAGCTTTCTTTTCTATTTTTGCGTCAAAAACATTGCTATGATCCTCATTGGAACAAGCTCATAAGCTATGTGTTTGAGCCAAAAAATAAAAAAATAATGAAAACTGAGTGACAATTTTTGTGAATGTCACTGGCCGGTTTTGACCGTTACTTTGGGTAAAGGGGTAAAGAAAGTAAGAAAGAAATGCAAATAAATTTACAAATTGCTCCCATCTCGTTCTTGTCATGATGTAATTCATGAATCAAGGTTTGGAAAAGTACGGCGAGATTCATTAACCCCCTTCACTCTGATGTCAAAATACCAAAATTTCAGGAAGCTGTTTTTTCCCATAATGCATCTAGAAATTTAACCAATTCAATCTCGTTTGACAGAGCTCAATGAGCTCTGTCAAACGAGATTGAATTGGTTAAATTTCTAGTTGCATTATGGGAAATTTTTTCTGCCTAAAATTTAGATATTTTTACATCAGTGTGCAGGGGGTTAAAATACCTGAGTAAACGACGTCACAATATCAACGACACTCAGCTAACAAACAGTGGCAACTTTTTGTTCTCTTATATCATGGAGCATAATTAGGATCATCCCCTCACCAGCTTAAAGGGTTGAAAAACGTGACTGTCTTAACACAATGACTCTTGTGCGGAGGAAACAAAATATTTAGACAAGGAAAATAATTATTATAAAGTAATTGCCGTCTATTTTTGGTTACGGTGATTGATTATGTGTGCGTATGTGTGACAATGACAAGTTACCTCGATAATTGCTATCCTGTTGGGATGATTGCTTACGGGGATAATGAATGCCCGCCCAACAATATATCATACCTTAAACTGAATTGGGACTTAAAAATCGACCCAAGTTCCATATCACTGAGGAGTTTATCTTCTTAACATCTTCAACGCCAACCCGCAAATATTTTCACTTGAAGAATATTGTAAAAGTTGAAAAACAGACGATACACATTAAAACAAATGGTGAGAGATAATGTGACCCAACCGCTCTAAGGCAACGATGTTTTCGTGAGGAATAGTGGAGAAGGTTGTTTCCATGTTCAGTTATGTCTCTTTAGAGAGAGAACCAACTTACCCCTTACAAATCTTGAATAACCCACCAAGTTGTATCATTTAATTTCAGTTTAAAATATCGCATCTCACGAGAGGGAAACCTTTCCACTCAAATTCACGCGTCATCACGCGTCATCACGCGTCATCACGGAGCAATGAATGACTGCATTCTACACTAGTAGTTGCTTTCCCTTTGAAAACATGAAAACTGAAGTCGAATCTACTCGCTTGGTTTGTTTGTTTTCTTTTACATTATTGGGGTTTAACGGCACTTTCAACAGCCAGGGTTACATCCTGTCGGACAGATTTACGGGTTACCCAGAGAGAACCGCCGACCAGTGGCGAAGAACTGTCAGACTCTCCAACTCTGCACAAAAAAAGAGTTTGCAACGGTTGAAGACAAGTGCACTAACGACGTGCAGTACGCCTTAATACGTAGCGCCACAATGTCACCCACATGGGAAATTGGAATTAAGTATTTTGTCGAAGGAGACAACACAGTTGACGGCGGTCAGGATCGAACTGTCAACCTTTCGGTGTAAAGGTCCACTGCTCTAACCACTGTGTCACCGCGCTTCTACTCGCCTGTGGTAAAATATATCTGGTGCTCAGTCACTGATGGTCCGCAGAGTAGTGAGCAGGAAGAGTCGTATAATCTGAGCAGTTACTTCCAATCAAGTGTCGTCTGCCTAACAGGCAGACGACACTTGAATAGAAACACTTACGTGGACACTAGTACACTGTAGTATATGATGTTCAATATATTCACTCGTATTCCCCATGCTTATACGAATTAATTAAAGAATAGCTCGCTGTCCCAATTGGCAGAAGGATTATATTGCAACGGATCCTCCACCAAATGTTTTTTATCACACAACTACTGCCTAAAATATATATTTCTAAATAAACAGCACGTGTTATTTGATCACGCGTATAAAGACATACAGAGCTAATCACCTTCTTCTGTATTATTCTTTAAACATCAACCTAATTATCTTTTATTAATTATTCCACGGAGAGGATTAAGCAAATACTGGAATATGTTGTGACAGGAAAGCTCGTGTCTTTGCTCGAAATACGAAATGAAAATCTGGGCTACTTTTTGTCGCGGATGTTGTGAGAAATTACAATACGTCCCCTGAGTTCCAATGTGTTCTATGTGCCCACTGGCACATAGAACACATTGGCACTCAGGGGACGAATACGTGAGCGTTTGTACTTTAAGATGACGGTTAAGTGACAGAACAGAAATGACAGAAAATGAAAACTGGAAACTCAAAAAAATTGTATTCTGATTTGAATCAACGCAGTGAATTAACAAATGTTTAAATGTTCCAAAAGGTACTGTAGAAAACGTCCAAAAAAAACTTACTATCATAATGGAAGCATGAAATATATGACAAAATTCCTAAATTGGAAAGATGAAAAATTTACAGGCTGAGTGATCCAAACATTTGACTTTGGGTAAACCGGTGTATTATGCGATCATAAACAACTCCTGTCTGCTTCGGATCACTGATATTATTTACAATTCACCGAATACAAAGAATCAACTAATATTTCTATAAAACCAGTTGAAGTGTTTCAGCAGATATTTTGTTACTCAATTATAATAATGTGTTTTGTTAGGCATAGTCTACCATATTATTTTTTCACATAAGAGTATTTATTTTTTATGCTAGCCTGCGAATTATCGCAAATTATCTAAAAGATATTTCTCGATAACTCGTGTGCTTGCGCATGTCAATGAAAAATGCGGAATATTCTGGAACGCAATAAAAGAAATTTCAGACGCTGAATCCCCATGAAGTCTCCTTCTGTCATCGGGTGCCCGTATGGGTCTCATGTATAGGTCTCCTGTACGGGTGTCCTGTACGGGTCTCCTGTACTGGACTTCTGTACGGATCTCCTGTAAGGTCTCCGGTCAGGGTCTCTGTATGGTCTGTAGGGTTTCCTGTAAGGGCCTCCTGTACGGGTCTCTGTACAGTTCTCCTTACGGGTCTCCTTATGGGTCTCCTGTAAAGGTCTTTGAAGGGGTCTCCTGTAAGGGTCTCTGTATGGGTCTCCTGTACGGGTCTCTATAGGGGTCTCCCGTACGGGTCTCCTGTACGTTCTCCTGTACCGGTCTCCTGTAAAGGTCTTTGAACGGGTCTCCTGTAAGGTCTCTGTATGGGTCTCTGTACGGGTGTCCTGTACGGGTGTCCTGTAGGGGTCTCTGTAAGAGTCTCTGTACTGGTGTCCTGTACGGGTGTCCTGAAAGGGTCTCTGTATGGGTCTCCTGTACGGGTCTCCTGTAAAGGTCTCTGTATGGGTTTCCTGTCAGGGTCCCTGTACGGGTGCCCTGTACGGGTGTTCTGTAAGGGTCTCTGTCAGGGTCTCTGTACGGGTGTCATGTACGGGTGTCCTGTAAGGGTCTCTGTCAGGGTCTCTGTACTGGACTCCTGTACGGGTCTCCTGTAAAGGTCTCTGTATGGGTCTCCTGTACGGGTCTCCTGTAAAGGTCTCTGTACGGGTGTCCTGTAAGGGTCTCTGTAAGGGTCTCTGTAAGGGTCGCTGTCAGGGTCTCTGTACGGGTGTCCTGTAACGGTCTCTGCCAGGGTCTCTGTACCGGTCTCCTGTACGGGTCTCCTGTAAAGGTCTCTGTATGGGTCTCCTGAACGGGTCTCCTGTAAAGGTCTCTGTACGGGTTTCCTGTCAGGGTCTCTGTACGGCCCTCCTTACGGGTCTCCTGTAAAGCTCTTTGAACGGGTCTCATGTAAGGTCCTCTGTCAGGGTCTCTGTACGGGTGTCCTGTACGGGTGTCCTGTAAGGGTCTCTGTAAGGGTCTCTGTACTGGTGTCCTGTACGGGTGTCCTGTAAAGGTCTCAGTACGGGTTTCCTGTCAGGGTCTCTGTGCGGGTGTCCTGTACGGGTGTCCTGTAAGGGTCTCTGTCAGGGTCTCTGTACGGGTATCCTGTACGGGTGTCCTGTAAGGGTCTCTGTAAGGGACTCTGTACTGGTCTCCTATACGGGTCTCCTGTAAAGGTTTCTGTATGGGTCTCCTGTACGGGTCTCTGTATTAGTGTGACTGGAATCGAATCGAGCTGAATCATCGAGACTATATTGAATCCAATTGAATTTCGATGATTCGCAAGGTCCGTATGGGAGACCTGATGAGAGAAGAGTTCACGAGGTGAAGATTCGCAAGGCCCGTACGGGTGACCTGTTGAGAGAAGAAGAGTTCATGCGGTGAAGATTCACAAGGCCCGTACGGGCGACCTGTTGAGAGAAGAAGAGTTCATGAGGTGAAGATTCACAAGGCCCGTACGGGAGACCTGATGAGAGAAGAAGAGTTCATGAGGTGAAGATTCACAAGGCCCGTACGGGAGACCTGATGAGAGAAGAGTTCACGGGGTGAAGATTCGCAAGGCCCGTACGGGAGACCTTATGGGAGAGAAAGAGTTCGCGAGGTGAAGATTCACAAGGCCCGTACGGGAGACCTGATGAGAGAAGAATAGCTCACGAGGTGAAGATAAGCAAGTCCCGCGCGGGAGACCTGATGAAAGAAGAAGAGTTCACGAGGTGAAGATTCGCAAGGCACGTCCTGGGTTGAATAGCGACCAATATCTTGTCTTCCTTGAACTCATTCTCCGTGATAGAAGGTCGAGAGGGGCGCATTTTATTCTCAATAACACATAAAGCTAACTGAACAACTACATCCTTGCTAAAAACAGCATGTCATGTCCTTAGATTTGTCAACGCTACCCATAATTCCTTCCGGTCTCCTTTTTATATGATTATTAAGTTATTATATATACCAGGTAATATACTCACTATTTTTCTTGTAAAGTAACAATTCGACTTGTTCTTGCTGCTGGTTGTCAAATGATTTTTCTATCCTCGTCACACTTCCTTTATCTGTGAGGTCTCCATACATAAAACCACACGTGCTACTCTTTTGCATAACTTCAGCTCTGTTGTAGCCGGAAAGCTTACAGAACCCATCATTGCAGTACACAATGGGATAATCCACGATTCGAGCGTTTGCAAGAAGAAAACTGCTATCTGTAATAAAAAACGAATATAACAATAATTTTTAAATCTAGTTCAATTAACACACGAAAACGCAAACAAAATCACCACGACAGAATTAACGCTTTCAACGCGCTTTTAAAAATGCATAAAGAAATAGACAGAACGGTATTCGCATTCGAATTTTCATTCTTTATCTCACGAGATCGATTTGGGCCTTCGACTTCTCGTTTAATATTATCCCGCCGTCCAAAACGATCGAGTGCGGTAAAAAATGACAGTTGGAACGCGAATGCTGTTCTGTATTTACTGCACGGCTAAAGTTTAGTAAAAAATATTATAAACACAAATTATCAACAAAAGTAACTCAAACAAAAAGAAATAGTAAAATAGTCCACGCACGTGATCCGTATTGTTCAAGGACAATTCAAAAAAAAATTATTGCTCGCTTCGGTTTTTGCTGGAAAAGCGTGTATTTTATGAAAATAGGCGTACAATAAAAACTTAGCCACCCATGGACAGGCTAAAATGAACAGAAATATGGGAAAGAAGTGCAGTAATAAATTTTATCACACACTTTCGCTTTTATTTTCATAAAATATACGCTTTTTCTGCAACAATTGAAGTGAACAATATTTTTTTTTTGTGTTGTCCTTGAATAATGCGGATCACGCGCGCGGACTATTTAATTATTTCTTTTTTTTACGTCTTAGTTATTTTGGCAATAATTTGTGTTTTTAACAATTTTTAGTAAACTGTAGGCGTGCAATAAAAACAGAACAGCATACGCGTTCGAACTGTCATTTATTACCTCATTCGATCGATTTTTGTGGAGGGATATTAAATCGATCTCGTGCGGTAAACAATGACATATCCCTCCGCAAAAATCGATCGAGTGAGGTAAAAACAATGACAGAATGAGGTCGACAGAATCCGCCCAACTTCATATATGTAGTGCTAATATTTTAATTGATTACTTTCCAAAGTGTGATTTACTGGGATTTCCGGGTTTGATTATAAACGATAATTTCACAAATGAATTATGCAATCAACAATTGTGTCATGTATCCGTGCGCGCAAACGAAGACGCTTTGTCGTGATGTAATGGGAACTTCATTGTTTTTTTTACCCTTTACCTAATATGAAAAGCTGACGACACTTGCAAAAAAAAATTCTTGAATAGCTATTATTTTCATTTTGTTTGTCACAAAACATAGGTTATGACCCCTCATTGGAACGAGTTCGTCGAGCTCGTTCCAATGAGGGTTCATAACCTATGTTTTGGAGACAAAAAAATGAAAAATAATGAAAATTAATTGGCGATTTTTGAGAATAGCGCTGGCCGTTACGTTAGGTAAAGGGTTAAATAATATGATTATCGTTAATAATGAAAAGTAATAAACAGAGCAATCGCTTGACTGGACTGGTTACGTGAAATAATTCATTCGAGGCGAGGGACTATATTGTAAAACACTTGTGCGCATTCGCGCATTCGTGTTTGTACAACGTCCCTCACCTCTCATGAATTCTTTCATGTAACAAGTCCAGTCAAGCGGTTACTCTCTGTGTCTTCGTGCTAGCTTTCCGATTTAATGCTTTCACACATTTGATTTGATGCGCAAGATGCAGTAAAATCTCAAACATCAGTTCTTCTAAATTTCGGAGTTAACACACTGTGAAACACGGTCAACTAATGAGTGAAATGGAGATAGCTGTTAACTCGGCGGCTGAGCAAAAACGGACAACTAGTGAGTAATGTTAACCAGATGAAACTTATAGGGAGAAACAGTTTCAATAAGGTTTTCGTGGGGGAAACCATTTGGGAAATGGTGGGGCTGCCAAGTATAACATACGGTACGGAAGTGGTACCCCTAAACCAAACGGCCGTAAAGAGCTTGGAAATCCTGCAGAACGATGCAGGCCGATGGATAACGGGGTCGAGTAATGCCGCAGCGCAAGAAGCAATCAGGGGTGAGCTTGGGTGGATGAGGATCAAGGACAGGATAGGCCTGTTGAAGCTCGGTTATCTTAACTATTTGGTAAATCTCCCCGACAGCCGATAGTGAAAAGTAATGTTCCTGAGAATTTTCAACTCAAATATCAAAACGGGGTGGATGGTCCAAGTGAGGGAGCTAGTAGAGAACTACTCATTGGAGATCTCGGACCTGGACGTTGGGGGCAAACCAGGGTAAAAAAATCGTCAGAGAAAGGGTCACGGAGGATTGTAACCGTAATTGGCGAAAGGGGGTCAAATCAAAGAGGTCTTTGGGTGGCCTGCGTGACAAAGAAAAGCCAGGTTTTGAAGAGTACCTTGATGGCACCTTTGGGGGGGGGGGGGGTCACTGTTGTTCAAGCTGAGGTCGCGATCCCTGGAGCTGAGGAGAAAATTGGGAAAGACGGTGAAAGGGAGTGCCAGATGTGTAACTTGGATATGGTGGAGTCCCTGGAACACTTTCTTCTAGAATGCCCAAAGTATCAGTCTAGAAGAATGAGATTCATTGGGAGTATAATGGGAAAGTGGGATGGGAGAATGAAGGACATGTGGTTAGGGGGAGACTCAAAGGAGAGGGTTAATATGCTAATCGGAGATATTGGGAAGAATGGGACAAGGGATATCATCAAGCAGTTCGTCTCCGAGTGTTGGGAGGAGAGGAGAAGCGTGGGAATAGGGAGGCAGTTGGGAGTACAGGGGTAACCATGGCCTTCTCGTCCGAGAACCGCGACAAATCAGCGGCTGGCCAAAGTGTTATTATTATTATATTATTATTATGTGAAAATAGCTGTCAATTCGGCGAGTGACCAAACACTGTCAGCTAGTGAGCAAATGTGGAGACAGCTTTCAACTCGGCAGATGACCAAACACGACCAACCAGTGATGACAGGTGGGGATAGCTGTGAACCGTTGGCGGGTGACCAAACACGACCAACCAGTGATGACAGGTGGGGATAGCTGTGAACCGTTGGCGGGTGACCGAAGACTATCAACTGTTGAGTAAATGTTGAGGTAGTTGTCAACTCATCATGTGACCAAACACGACCAATTAGTGAATAAATGTAGTGATACCTGTCAACTCGGCGAGTATCAAACACGACCAACTAGTGATTACATGTGGAGATAGCTGTCAACCGTTGGCGAGTGACCAAACACTGTCAACTAATGAGTAAATGCGGAGTTAGCTGTCAGATCGGCGTGTGACCAAACACGTCCAATTTGTGAGTAAATGTGGAAATAGCTGACCACTCGGCGGGTGACGAAACCACAGCCAACTATATTCGTCAATGAGAATGACTTTCGAGAAAGTTATCCCCCCCCCCCCCCCCCCACTTCCTTTGCAAGATATTCGTGTCTCATGTGTGAAGGCCATATGTGATAGATATGTATCTCACATGACCCACATGACCGGCCTATTAACATATTTACTGAGCGCACGGACTTTTTAATCATCGCACGTTCTTCTGTAAACAAACAACATGGCGTCACGTTTCGGAAATATTAGCAGATGAACGTTTGCCGAAGAAAATAGAAAATAAAACACAGACGGCAAAACCAAAGGACACTTTACACTTTTATATGAATTTTTGTGAGAACGCCATTCTGTGAGAAGAGAGTTGCACAAAATTCTAGTCGAAAAGTTATGCGAATACATTGTAGAATTCATAATATGACGTCCGCACAGAAGACGACCGGGAGTATAAGCCAAGTTACCTTCAAGGCATGACAGGAAGTTTTGATAGACATTTGAAGTAACATAAATATGGATAGCAAATAATGTCAAACGACTGTGCAGAATTTCCATCGATCGATTGATGCACACGCTCGACTGACGTCATCGGAATGTGTCAATTTTCATTTCGCTACAAATCTTTAAACCCTGCTTGCCGGCGTTAGCATTTAATTTCGTGGTATATACCTGTGTATGTGGTATATACCCAACTTTTGTGCGTTCTTTCCGATAAGCAAATCAGTTTTTTTCAGAAATGGTTAACAAAATTGTTCGATATAGCTGCTCGCGCCCCTGATTTACTTTTGATGACGTCAGAGTGTTTTGGTGTTAGGGGGGGGTAGGGGTGAGAAAAATTATCCCTGATAGGGGTGAGATGAGGAAATCTCAGGACAAGATATTTGGTCCAGACACTCGGCAAGCCTCGTGTCTGGCCTAAATATCTTGCCCTCGGGTCAGATTTACTCATCTCACACCCACCCCCACCACCATCAGGGACAATAATAATCTTCCTTTGTTTGTTAAGTCTGTCGAGGGATTTAATTTGTTTTTAATTGTAAAAAAGTAGATATTGAATCAACAGTGTAAGTATTCATTCCACTTGTAGTGTACAGATTGTGTCCTTTTGAGCAATACAAAAATATTCAAAATCGCTTGTCTGTGTTGTTTTACTACATGTTAAAAATTTGACTAGTCGTGTCTCTAAACCGCTTTAAAAATGTTCAATTGTTTGAGTGTTTCTTTCTCTTAACTTTATCAACAGTACGGGCATCCTTTGATAAAATATAGTGTTCTTTCAAGTGATATGTAGAATGAACCTCCACCTTTTGACGAGATACCAGAATTATCTCATGAGCTGCAGCAAGGAAATATATATATACATATATATATTAGACCTAAAAATGTTTAAAAAACTGTTTCTCAGGCCCTCCCGCGTGGTCCTTTTGACTGCCACGTGCTCTTATTTTATAACCAATGTAAACTTAAAAAAATAAAAATTAGATGGTTTATGTCTGATATTTTACACAAGTTAATAAAATTGATAAATTTGTCCCTTGAGAGCAACAAGGCTTTGCAATGCTTTAGCATTGCAAAACCGTCTTGCACTCACAGGACGAAATACACCACCAGCCATGCTATCCTGTAGATTACGAGGCCTAAAACATAAAACAAACTAAGAACATGAACTTTTGATCAGAAAGAAATATTTACAAAAATAAAAAATAAAATAAAAAACCGCCCGCCCACTTGCATTTTACAAACAAATGGCACGAGAAACAGGAGGTCTTCTCTGTGGGGCCTAACTGAGATTCCCCTTGCAGTTACGAAAGAGATAATTTCGGCACCTTCTCAAAACAAGGTGGGGGTGGGGGGAATTGGGAGGGCATTCTTTTTATTATACATGGGTTGAGATTTTTTATTGAAATTAAAAATTCTTATATCTATAGAAGTAGATATTATCTTATATCTACAGGAGTAGATATTATCTTATATCTACAGGAGTAGATATTATCTTATATCTATAGGAGTAGATATTATCTTATATCTACAGGAGTAGATATTATCTTATATCTACAGGAGTAGATATTATCTTATATCTATAGAAGTAGATATTACCTAATATCTACAGGAGTAGATATTCTCTTATATCTACAGGAGTAGATATTATCTTATATCTACAGGAGTAGATATTATCTTATATCTACAGGAGTAGATGTTATCTTATATCTATAGGAGTAGATATTATCTTATATCTACAGGAGTAGATATTATCTTATATCTATTGAAGTAGATATTACCTTACATCTACAGGAGTAGATATTCTCTTATATCTACAGGAGTAGATATTATCTTATATCTATAGAGGTAGATATTATCTTATATCTACAGGAGTAGATATTATCTTATATCTACAGGAGTAGATATTATCTTATATCTATTGGAGTAGATATTATCTTATATCTACAGGAGTAGATATTATCTTATATCTACAGGAGTAGATATTATCTTATATCTATAGAAGTAGATATTACCTAATATCTACAGGAGTAGATATTCTCTTATATCTACAGGAGTAGATATTATCTTATATCTACAGGAGTAGATATTATCTTATATCTACAGGAGTAGATATTATCTTATATCTATAGGAGTAGATATTATCTTATATCTACAGGGGTAGATATTATCTTATATCTATTGAAGTAGATATTACCTTATATCTACAGGAGTAGATATTCTCTTATATCTACAGGAGTAGATATTATCTTATATCTACAGGAGTAGATATTATCTTATATCTACAGGGGTAGATATTATCTTATATCTACAGGTGTGTAGCCAGGATTGCTGAGGGGGATGTGCGAAGTGAGAGTGTCGATTTTGAATAGTTAGTATCAAATGGAGCTCCGTGGTAGCATCTGGGAAATGCCTTAAGAAAATTATTCAAGCAGTGTCTTGGCGTTTCACTGAAACTACATACAAACTAGAATATTTATATTTTAAAACAACTGCACCTGACACATCGTTCTCTCTGTGGCTTTGGAAAGCCACAGAGAGAACGATGTATCGGACTAAGTCAGGTCGGCAAATATCAAAATTTTCAAATCACAGATGGGAGCTAGCCTCTCAACTGGAACTTCAATTTATATTTTAAAACAACTGCACCTGACACATCGTTCTCTCTGTGGCTTTGGAAAGCCACAGAGAGAACGATGTATCGGACTAAGTCAGGTCGGCAAATATCAAAATTTTCAAATCACAGATGGGAGCTAGCCTCTCAACTGGAACTTCAATTTTGCGGAGGTGCGTTCGCATCCATCGCACCATCCATGGCTTCGCGCCTGATCTATCATAACAACAGATATTGACAAATATTTGTCAGATATTTCTCACTCTCTGTTGAAGGAACAAATAATAAAAAAAAATGGATTAACGTCAATGATGCTACATCGAGTTGGGATCGTTCAGTGTTTTCTATAACACAACGGATGTGTATGATAATCTTATTATGGGATTATATGGTAGAATTGACATCTTTTTATCAAGTTGAAAAATCTTTTACTGTACAAAATAACCTGTCAGTGGATGTTTTGTTCAGATCGTCACATTGTCATTTTACACCGTTCGTCTGATGAGAAAAAGGGAAGATAACTTTCTGGAAAATTATTTTTTCGTCCGCACTTCTTAGACATTGATTCAATCATCCTTTACTTATCTCGTCATGAAAATCGACTTTCGATAAAGTTATCTCCCCTGAAATTGTTAGACGGGCGACGAAGGTCCAATTGAGATGCATCTTACGGTTGAAAAAAAACACGTACATGTATGCTATCAATGAAAACTGAAGCGAAGTTTCCATTTTGTTACGTTTCAAATTACGTTACATCTTGATATTCATCTACTATATACCACGATTGTTGCATGTATTCACCATTCCCTGATATAATACACACATTGAGAAGTGTTCTTGGTACACCGCACTTGGAATATGGATTACATGTAGAAAATCATGTAAGAACACAATGAGAAGTGTTCTTGGTACACCGCACGTGGAATATGGATTACACATAGAAACATCATGTAAGAATACATTGAGAAGTGTTCTTGGTACATCGCACGTGGAATATGGATTACGCATAGAAACATCATGTAAGAACACATTGAGAAGTGTTCTTGGTACACCGCACGTGGAATATGGATTACGCATAGAAACATCATGTAAGAAGACATTGAGAAGTGTTCTTGGTACACCGCACGTGGAATATGGATTACGCATAGAAACATCATGTAAGAACACATTGAGAAGTGTTCTTGGTACACCGCACGTGGAATATGGATTACGCATAGAAACATCATGTAAGAACACATTGAGAAGTGTTCTTGGTACACCGCACGTGGAATATGGATTACGCATAGAAACATCATGTAAGAAGACATTGAGAAGTGTTCTTGGTACACCGCACGTGGAATATGGATTACGCATAGAAACATCGTGTAAGAATACATTGAGAAGTGTTCTTGGTACACCGCACGTGGAATATGGATTAACGTGTAGAAACATCATGTAAGAACACATTGAGAAGTGTTCTTGGTACACCACACGTAGAATATGGATTACGCATGGAAACATCATGTAAGAACACATTGAGAAGGGTTCTTGGTACACCGCACGTGGAATATGGATTAACGTGTAGTAACATCATGTAAGAACACATTGAGAAGTGTTCTTGGTACACTGCACGTGGAATGTGGATTACGTATAGAAACATCATGTAAGAAGACATTGAGAAGTGTTCTTGGTACACCGCACGTGGAAAATGGATTAACGTGTAGAAACATCATGTAAGAACACATTGAGAAGTGTTCTTGGTACACCGCACGTGGAATATGGATTACACATAGAAACATCATGTAAGAATACATTGAGAAGGGTTCTTGGTACACCGCACATGGAATATGGATTAACGTGTAGAAACATCACGTAAGAACACATTGAGAAGGGTTCTTGGTACACCACACGTAGAATATGGATTACGCGTAGAAACATCAGGTAAGAATACATTGAGAAGTGCTCTTGGTACACCGCACGTGGAATATGGATTACACATAGAAACATCATGTAAGAATACATTGAGAAGTGTTCTTGGTCTACCACACATAGAATATGGAATACGCGTAGAAACATCATGTAAGAACACATTGAGAAGTGTTCTTGGTACACCGCACGTGGAATGTGGATTACGCATAGAAACATCATGTAAAAACACATTGAGAAGTGTTCTTGGTACACCGCACATGGAATATGGATTATGCATAGAAACGCCATGTAAGAACACATTGAGAAGGGTTCTTGGTACACCGCACGTGGAATATGGATTATGTATAGAAACATCATGTAAGAACACATTGAGAAGTGTTCTTGGTACACCGCACGTGGAATGTGGATTACGCATAGAAACATCATGTAAGAACACATTGAGAAGTGTTCTTGGTACACCACACGTGGAATATGGATTACGTGTAGAAACATCATGTAAGAACACATTGAGAAGGGTTCTTGGTCTACCACACGTGGAATATAGATTACGCATAGAAACATCATGTAAGAATACATCTGATTAGACGTTATGACGTCAATGAAATGCATGCTTCCACACAAAACGGTTTGAAGCATGAAAGTTATCAGGAATCCAAAGATGATATTTTTTCTTTAAAAATATCAGCTGAATTCACTTAAAGTTTAATCGCCTTCATCGCTTGTGAAATGCAGGAAATACTTTACCTCGAGTGTTTGATTCCAGTCCCATGTACCCCATCCTTTCCGTGTTCTATAAGCTACAGGACGTTTACAGGCCAGGTATAGCGTCATGTGAGGCGAAGTGAGATTAATATTAGGCGAGGCCTAGGCCGAGCCTAATATTCATCGCGCTGAGCCTCACATGACGCCATGCCTGGCAAGCAAACGTCCTGTAACTTATTTATCATTCCACCAAATGAATTAAAAATAATAATAAATTAAAAGATCTGAATCGATTTATTTTGAATATTTATCAGGAAACTGTCTTTTATTTGCACAAAAATGGTTGAAAACTTGAGGTAGGAAAATTAATTAGGACACAAAATGGCGCCCAGCAGAGGGGTGTATGGGCTCGCTCATATATAGTCAGTGTCAGTGTATGGACTCAATCCGATAGCCGGTTCCCCATTGAATAACCTAATATCGCATAGTCCACCTATGCCATTAGAGCACGTTGATTGGTCAAATTAAACAGGTGTCGTCATAATGTCTCATTCAACTAGATTTCATACTTGACCTTACGTCGCATACCTGGCCGGGCATACATATAGAGGTCTGTAATACCTGGTCGGGCATACATATAGAGGTATGTAATACCTAGCCGTGCATACATATAGAGGTCTGTAATACCTGGTCGGGCATACATATAGAGGTCTGTAATACCTGGTCGGGCATACATATAGAGGTCTGTAATACCTAATTTTCCAACAACATCATCTTCAACGAAGACATGCCTTGATGATGCAGAAGTAATATTTATGGGGATCATAATTCCTTCAAAATATGGATGTGTCCTTCAAAAAACACACATAGACCCATACCAGTCTTCTTCTGAGGACAGCTACAGCACTCTCGTCGCACTGTAGTCAGTGTGTTTCACACTTTCATGCAACTGCCGTATGGAAAGTGAACCAAGTGACCATGAGAACTTCATCTAAAGAGGTAGATTCCAACCATCGCTTTTGGGTTGTTGTTTTTTGTTTTGTTTTTTTTGACAATGAGGAATGGTATAGTGATTTAGGTGGGGGTCAGAAACCATTCTTCTAAATTCCTGCAAAACATAATTGTGTTTTACAAAATACACAGCTACCTGTGTACACGCATACAAGTGAATTTCCACTTATTTTAAAACGCTGTAATTCATTTCAATCATTTATCACCGTAGATAGATAATACAGAATTGGAAAATCCAAGTTTCAAACCTTTTGAACATGGTGGTATCTTCCGTGTCAATTCAATGACAGCAATTGGAAGAGTCCATATTCATTATTTGGGAAAGACCAATTGAAATTTTCAACGTGTAGCCGTGAGGCTCCCCACACACTCACTTAACAGCCTTCCTACTTAATGAAATTATGACGTATGATGTTCCTGGGCCGCTCGGGTAGGGTTAACCGCTGATTGTAATTAATTGGATGGCTGACTATGAAGGTCTTGACCATTTCAAGAATTGGCGAACAAAACATTCAGCTGGGATATAAACAGTTTAAAGGGGGTCTATCTCCCCTCCATTCACCCAACCATATAATCGCAATCCCATAATTCATTTTTTGCTTTCTGCACGTGTAGGTATACGTATACTAAGTACAGTACTTTATGGGATTTATACAAAATCTCAACAAGGGTATAATTACTTTTTCCATTGATGGGAAAATAAATTTCCGAAATCATGTAAATCTGAAAAAAATAACATGTCAGCTGAACATTAACATGTAAAGCTTGTTGATAAAACATGTAATATTATCGAATAATTCGTATAAAATGGGAGTTACCTTAGAAAATGTCGTCACGATAAGAAATTACAAATAAAATAACAAATATGAGAGAGAAGTAATCAATGAAAAAAATAGAGTTGCTTTATTGGATGGGTTAGGTATCACCTAAAATATTGAATTAATTCTCAAAACTTCGGGACTAAAATATACTTCATCTTGTTTTTGTAATACTTCATTCTTCCTGCCCTGCAATTTAAATTTACTCTTCGGAAGTGGAGCAGTGCTTGTATACTGTGATAAACTAGTTTTGCTGTATTTGTAAAATAGCACACCAGAACTAACGTTGAGTTAGAAGTTCTACCAAGTAACCAGCATGCGAACAAACAATCGACTAGATTTCATACCAAAATTCTATAAAAAGTTCTACCAAGTAACCAGCATGCATACAAACAACTGGCTAGACTTCATACCAAAATTCTATAAAAAGTTTTACCAAGTAACCAGCGTGCATACAAACAATTGGCTAGACTTCATACCAAAATTCTATAAAAAGTTCTACCAAGTAACCAGAATGCATACAAACAATTGGCTAGATTTCATACCAAAATTCTATAAAAAGTTCTACCAAGTAACCAGCATGCGTACAAACAATTGGCTAGACTTCATACCAAAATTCTATAAAAAAAGTTCTACCAAGTAACCAGCATGCGTTCAAACAATTGGCTAGATTTCATACCAAAATTCTATAAAAGTTCTACCAAGTAACCAGCATGCATACAAACAACTGGCTAGATTTCATACCAAAATTCTATAAAAAGTTTTACCAAGTAACCAGCGTGCATACAAACAATTGGCTAGACTTCATACCAAAATTCTATAAAAAGTTTTACCAAGTAACCAGCGTGCATACAAACAATTGGCTGGACTTCATACCAAAATTCTATAAAAAAGTTTTACCAAGTAACCAGCATGCGTACAAACAATTGGCTAGATTTCATACCAAAATTCTATAAAAAGTTTTACCAAGTAACCAGCGTGCATACAAACAATTGGCTAGACTTCATACCAAAATTCTATAAAAAGTTTTACCAAGTAACCAGCATGCGTACAAACAATTGGCTAGATTTCATACCAAAATTCTATAAAAAGTTTTACCAAGTAACCAGCGTGCATACAAACAATTGGCTAGACTTCATACCAAAATTCTATAAAAAGTTCTACCAAGTAACCAGCATGCGTACAAACAATTGGCTAGACTTCATACCAAAATTCTATAAAAAGTTTTACCAAGTAACCAGCGTGCACACAAACAATTGGCTAGACTTCATACCAAAATTCTATCAAAAGTTCTACCAAGTAACCAGCATGTGTACAAACAATTGGCTAGACTTCATACCAAAATTCTATAAAAAGTTTTACCAAGTAACCAGCGTGCATACAAACAATTGGCTAGACTTTATACCAAAATTCTATTAAAAAAAGGTCTACCAAGTAACCAGCATGCGTACAAACAATTGGTTAGACTTCATATCAAACTTCTATAAAAAGTTTTACCAAGTAACCAGCATGCGTACAAACAATTGGCTAGACTTCATACCAAAATTCTATAAAAAGTTTTACCAAGTAACCAGCATGCGTACAAACAATTGGCTGGACTTCATACCAAAATTCTATAAAAAGTACTACCAAGTAACCAGCGTGCATACAAACAATTGGCTAGACTTTATACCAAAATTCTATAAAAAAGGTCTACCAAGTAACCAGCATGCGTACAAACAATTGGCTAGACTTCACACCAAAATTCTATAAAAAAAGGTCTACCAAGTAACCAGCGTGCGTACAAACAATTGGCTACACTTCATACCAAAATTCTATAAAAAGTACTACCAAGTAACCAGCGTGCGTACAAACAATTGGCTAGACTTCATACCAAAATTCTATTTAAAAAGGTCTACCAAGTAACCAGCATGCGTACAAACAATTGGCTAGATTTCATAACAAAATTCTATAAAAAGTTCTACCAAGTAACCAGCATGCGTACAAACAATTGGCTAGACTTCATACCAAAATTCTATAAAAAGTTCGACCAAGTAACCAGCGTGCGTACAAACAATTGGCTAGACTTCATACCAAAATTCTATAAAAAAAAAGGTCTACCAAGTAACCAGAATGCGTACAAACAATTGGCTACACTTCATACCAAAATTCTATAAAAAGTTCTACCAAGTAACCAGCATGCGTAAAAACAATTGGCTAGACTTCATACCAAAATTCTATAAAAAGTTCGACCAAGTAACCAGCGTGCGTACAAACAATTGGCTAGACTTCATACCAAAATTCTATTTAAAAAAGGTCTACCAAGTAACCAGCATGCGTACAAACAATTGGCTACACTTCATACCAAAATTCTATAAAAAGAACTACCAAGTAACCAGCGTGCGTACAAACAATTGGCTAGACTTTATACCAAAATTCTATAAAAAAGGTCTACCAAGTAACCAGCATGCGTACAAACAATTGGCTAGATTTCATACCAAAATTCTATAAAAAGTTCGACCAAGTAACCAGCATGCGTACAAACAATTGGCTAGATTTCATACCAAAATTCTATAAAAAGTTCGACCAAGTAACCAGCATGCGTACAAACAATTGGCTAGACTTCATACCAAAATTCTATAAAAAGTTCGACCAAGTAACCAGCATGCGTACAAACAATTGGCTAGACTTCATACCAAAATTCTATAAAAAGTTCTACCAAGTAACCAGCATGCGTACAAACAATTGGCTAGACTTCATACCAAAATTCTATAAAAAGTTCTACCAAGTAACCAGCATGCGTACAAACAATTGGCTAGACTTCATACCAAAATTCTATAAAAAGTTCTACCAAGTAACCAGCATGCGTACAAACAATTGGCTAGACTTCATACCAAAATTCTATAAAAAGTTCTACCAAGTAACCAGCATGCGTACAAACAATTGGCTAGACTTCATACCAAAATTCTATAAAAAGTTCTACCAAGTAACCAGCATGCGTAAAAACAATTGGCTAGACTTCATACCAAAATTCTATAAAAAGTTCGACCAAGTAACCAGCGTGCGTACAAACAATTGGCTAGACTTCATACCAGAATTCTATAAAAAAAAGGTATACCAAGTAACCAGCATGCGTAGAAACAATTGGCTAGACTTCATACCAAAATTCTATAAAAAAAAGGTCTACCAAGTAACCAGCATGCATACAAACAATTGGCTAGACTTCATACCAAAATTCTATAAAAAGTTCTTCCAAGTAACCAGCATGCATACAAACAATTGGCTAGACTTCATACCAAATTTCTATAAAAAGTTCGACCAAGTAACCAGCATGCGTACAAACAATTGGCTAGATTTCATACCAAAATTCTATAAAAAGTTTTACCAAGTAACCAGCGTGCATACAAACAATTGGCTAGACTTCATACCAAAATTCTATAAAAAGTTCTTCCAAGTAACCAGCATGCATACAAACAATTGGCTATGTTGAGATTTTGTATTGTGCATGAACTGAACATTTAAGCATGGACTCCCCGTTGTATGCAAGTATTGGGTGTGTCTCATTTCAAATATTTCGCGTGGTGACGTCACAAGGTAACACCTGCTACTGCCGCCGAAAACACAGAAAAACCTACGCGAGCTTTCGAAGAGCGAGGATTTATGTCCTATTGGAACATTGCTTGCTATATTTTGATGCGTTTATCACATGCGATTTTTGGATGAGAGTTCTAGGGTTTTTCCCGTTCCTGTCATTTTTGTATTCAGTTATCATTCGTTCCACAGAAAACAACCAATGAAAATGAAACTGGCTTTACTCCTCGCATTGCGAACCGCGGTCATGTGAAAGGGTTCAACACAACCGCATACGGGAACTGCATACAAGTGAAATCCGCTTAAGCCATTCTGTTTAGATTGTTGATGGTCCACACTGAAAGTAGTTGGAAAGATCAGGTGCCGTTTCCAAATACAAGACAAGTTCCCTTTCATCATATTCAAGACAAATCGAAGTCAGTGTGCTTTAATTTCGGAGAAAGTGAAGGGGTGGAGAAGCGTGTGGAATTCATTACTTCATTAATTTTTGCTTCCAAACCAAAGCTTGGAAATGGCTGAACTTATTTTTTTCTTTATTATTTTTTTTTTTTTGGGGGGGGGGGGGGGGGGGGTAGGGGTTGGGAGGATATTAATTGCCATCATGTAATCGTGTTCGGCAAATGATTAAATAACAATAATAGTAAATACATACTCCATGAGTATTTTTTTATTCGTCAACAGTGTGAACGGGTGTGCATGTTAGAGTGCGTTTGTGTGTGAGGGTGGATATGTGTGTCTGAGAGAGAGAGAGAGCATGTGGGGGAAGTACAAGATCTGATCAGAAAAAAAAGTGAGGGCCACCCCACCTTATTAAACCCACCCATCCCGCCCTCTGCTTCCGCCACCCTTTGCAACTATAATGTTAAGCTTTTACCCAACGTATCGGCCAAAACCGGCCAGCGCTATTCTCAAAATGGCCAATTAATTTTCATTATTTTTTCATTTTTTATCTCAAAAACATAGGTTATGACCGTTCGTTGGAACGAGCTCGTTGAGCTCGTTCCAACGAGGGGTCAAAACCTATGTTTTTGAGACAAAAAATGAAAGAAATTAGTTCTTGAAGAATTTTTTTTTGCAAGTGTCGTCTGCTTTTCGTGTTAGGTAAAGGGTTAAAAAGAGCAGAAAGAACGGGAAGCCCAGTTGGACTTCAAACTTCTCTGCGTTGACAGAAAATTAGTTCAGTCATTCTTCACTCCTAAAAACAAGCGCGACATGTTTGTTTGCATCGATGCCATGGGGTTCTCGCTGCAGACAAGTCATAGGTGAGTCAGTCACATGACCCTCCTGTCGGAAATTGACTTTTCGTTCACGACAATTCGTCGGTGTACTTTGAATAGTGAACATGGCAGTCTGTGTTACCAAGTACATTTCTGTTGTTCGGGAGAGCTTATAAATGATTGATTCATTCATCTTGAGTGCTTGAACGATTATGTGAAAGCTAATTAAATACCGGCTATTATTTAATTTCCCTTCCGTTGTGCGAGCCCCTTGCACTGTATTGAATTAGTGCAGAAACAATTGAAACGACCTCCGCGATGTTTACAAGATGACGACGTTCAAGTGTCAGAGCATTAATGTTTCGTTCCACCATCTGATTTCAAAAGCCTCAAATCCTCTGAAACCGCATTCTTGTCTGACGCGATAACACTTCTGGACGCGGAAGCAAAGTAATTAAACTTTTAACTCCGCAAACCCCAGTGACGAAGTACCCAATTTGTTACCTGGGCTAATACTAGAGGCCGCAGAGCTAAAAATGGGTGTCCAGGGTTTGTTCAAGCAAGGTCTCTCCTTTCAAAATGGTCCCCAAGAAAAAATTACCTTCGGGGCCTCGGGGTGGATTAATCCCCTGCTACCGTTACAATCAGAACGATTTATTTCCAACTAACTTTAAAAAGATTCTTTTTTCTTGAAACATTTACGCATTGGTTCGAACTACTGAATTCCATACAACTGGATTGCTGGAAGGTCAGCAAAAAACATTACAATTCAATCTGGCCCATTCACCCCACCCGCCTCGTTTAGTATAGCGTGAAGTCAATCAACGCAGTAACCACCGAACTCCATACAACTGGATTGCTGGAACCCACCTCGCCTAAGATAGCATGAAGTCAGTCAACGCAGTACCTCCTGAACTCCATACAACTGGATGGCTGGAAAGTCAGCAAAACCGTTACAATTCAATCTGGCCCCTTTACCCCATCCGCCTCGTTTAAGATAGCGTGGAGTCAATCAACGCAGTAACCACTGAACTCCATATAACTGGATTGCTGGAACGTCAGCAAAAAAAACCAAAAAAGAAACAACGTTACAACTCATTCTGCTCCCCTCCCCCTAATCCACCTCGTTTAAGATAGCGTGGAGTCAGTCAACGCAGTAACTTCTGAACTCCATACAACTGGATTGCTGGAATCCACCTCGTCTAAGATAACGTGACGTCAGTCAACGCAGTAACTCCTGAACTCCATGCAACTGGATTGCTGGAACCCACCTCGTCTAAGATAACGTGACGTCAGTCAACGCAGTAACTCCTTAATTCCATACAACTGGATTGCTGGAACCCACCTCGTCTAAGATAACGTGACGTCAGTCAACGCAGTAACTCCTGAACTCCATACAACTGGATTGCTGGAATCCACCTCGTCTAAGATAACGTGACGTCAGTCAACGCAGTTACTCCTGAACTCCATACAACTGAATTGCTGAAACCCACCTCGTCTAAGATAACGTGACGTCAATCAACGCAGTAACTCCTGAACACCATACAACTGGATTGCTGGAACGTCAGCAAAAACAAACAAAACATTGAAACGTTGGGATCTCAGATATCAGAGATCAGTGCACTTATCCACTCGGCCACCATACTCGAACTAAAAAAACACAATTATTTTCGCATCAAAAGCATAGCCTACGACCTCTTTCCAATTGGGGATCATAAGCTAAGCTTTGGATGCTAAAACGAAAAAGAATAGTAAGATTTGAAAGTGGAATTTTGTGAGTGTCCGATTACAATTGGTACAAGGCCAACCCTGTCACTAGTACGATATGTTGGTGGAAGGTTAATTTTTTAGTTCCAAATAACTGTGAAATTGTTTTCTGAATGATAGTGTGAGACAACTGGAACGAGCTCTTCAAGATCGCAACTTACATTTTTGAAAGTACATTTTTGAAAGTTACATTTTTGAACCCCAAATATTGATTGGTTTAGAATATTATTCGCTAACAGATTACGATGTCCATATATTCTGTAAGCCAGAGTCGTCCACATAATTCTTCCTTGGATATTAATATTAACTTTTGAGTCATCAAGAAATCAGAAGTATATTCTTGTCCAGGACGTGAAATCTCTTACCATCGACCTAAGTATAATTTGGGCACAGTTAACAAAATGTTCCCATCTAAACTGAATCTACATCATTGATTTCTGGAGCTATATTTAAATGAATTTGTTATCAAATCTAGTCATGGCTGCTTCACAGCAGCCATGACTAGATTTGATGACAAATATTTTGAAAATACTCAGCGGGTTAAGAGTTAATATCTGAGAATTCCATCGTTTCTAAAACGTCACAAGCTACATATAAACTATACACGGCCTGTCAATATCTATATATAGCTGGCGGTCAAGAGTGATCTCCCCTTTTTCATGGATATTTCTAAATGTTGGCAGACAAAAACCGCGCCATATTAAACAAAGTTCGAATTTTGTCACTAGCTGGTAATCGCAGTTGCTAGTTCTATGTATTGAAAAGGTAGTTGTTAATATATATTCGCTACACGGTGTGTTAGTGACATGATATGATGTGTATGTTGTCAGTTAATTCTGTATTTAGCTTGAGTTTCGCTCTCGACAACTATGGGATTAACTAACACCGTATATATGAGTAACAACCGTGTAACTAATATTTGCTGACTTAGATTCTATATAGTCAACTCATATGGCCATGAAAACTTGACTTTCGATAAAATTATTGACCTTGAAATTATTAGAGGCCGAGGAAGGTCCAATTAAGGTCTCGTTTCCCATTAAAAGGTCATATTCGGGGTGATTGGGTATCTTCTGCCAAATGGCTATACTGAGACGTTATTTTTGTGATGGATTTAGTAAATAATTCTCATTATTGGCGATATGGCCAAAATAACATTCTAATGGTCTTGATTCAACTGTGCCCAGTGAGGGACATTTCAGTAGGAGGACAAGGTCACACAGGAGTGTCAAGGTCCCAGACCTGTTTGGGAGCTGACATTTTGCAAGTGACAAATGGGACAACTTTTGTGTACATTTGCCTTTGGAAATCCTTTTGAAAAAATGATTGAGCAACCCCTATGTTTTTTCTTTGGCAGAATGTTCATCTTATGTTGTAAAATCCCCAGAATATCTATAACATAGGTTTACCGCTACCAATGCAAGAAAATTGGAAAGTTATCCCCAAAATGAGAAAATGTTGACAATTTTGACCCATTTTTAGCAATAAATTGTTCCATTTATCTGAGTGTATGTGATATAGTAAGAGATTTAGATGGGGAGTTGTGTTCTCCCGGGAAGGCGACATCGAGAGATTCCAGAAAATGTTTTCATTATGATGCTTGTGAATAGGGGAGGTAATTTAATGCGAAATATTCTCGGCCGTGTTAATGAAAAGTTGTGGGGGCGCGGTGGCGTCGCGGTAACCGGTTCTCGTTAGATCACCGAAGTTAAGCAACGTCGAGCACGGTTAGTAGTTGGATGGGTGACCATTTCAGCGACTGATTCGTGCTCCCGCGTTGTGTCATTGGGCAAGACACTTAAACCCAATAGCCCACCTGGGGGCACGATGACACTGTGTACTAAGGCGTACTGCACGTCGATGGTGCGCATGTCTTCAACCAATCTAACTCTGACTGTGCCGCGGTGCAGAGTTCAGAGTTACGATGTTGGAGAGCTGACAGCAGCTCGTCGTTGCTCGGTGGTTCTCTCCGGGTACTCCGGCTCCCTCCACCCGTAAAATTGTCACCGACATGATATGACCCTGGCTGTTAATGTGTCGTTAAACCCTAATAAAAAAAAAATGAAAAGTTGTGCATATCTTGAAAAAACCGACATAAGGAACAAGTAATTGTTAAGAAAACTATATATCAGTAGAAAATAAATCAAGGTTTCCTTTTGTTACTTTTAATGGACGAAAACAACAGACAGCTCTCGAGCTGTCTGTTGTTTTCGTTTATTAAAAGTACAGAATGAAACTTGGCTTTTTTATGGCAAGCTAATTAAAAGCAATTAATTCACCGATAATCCGTCATTAAGAATATCTTTCAGTTAATATAATGAACAGAAAAAAGGCTTATAGAACATCAAAATATAGCGAAAACGTCGTTTTATCATTTTTAAAAGGTATTACAACTGAGAATAATAGCTAAACGTTCATAGTGATTGGGTGAAAAAATATAAAAAGCCTACTTTTGTATTTTTATACCACTATAGGGAAAATGCCTCAAGGGTGTAAAATGATGCGTCAACTCGATGAGACAAATTCACTAACATTTCGAAATTTCAATCTCTATATGAAATTCCCATAGCCTTTGTGTTAAATTTACTGACAATTTTAGGAACTTAAGGGCAGTTAACTTTCCCGTAAATCTCTTCCAATAACGAAAATTGTCGGCCATGTCAAACCACGAATTCGTCTCTCTGTCACATGTTTTTACTTTATTTTAACAGCATGTCACACCGTGTGCCATTGGAGGTAAATTATTATTTGCTTAAACAATTTTCCTGTGAGGAAACAATAATTTCCATACAGGATACAAAGCTGTCATTCGAACAATATTATACTAAGCGAAATAATAGAATACAGACAGGATAATAGCAGGATTGGACAGCAAGTTAAAAGCAATTCATCTATTTTATTGAAAATGGTGTTTTGTTGCACTGATAACATGTAGTGTAACTTTTCGTTTTTGTACCATGGTGTGTACTTTCCGTTAATGGTGTTTTATGTTATTAATGCACATCTATCCGCCTGTCAACGGGAGTTTATTAAAATTTCACTACTCTGTATGCTATGCTGTTTATGATGTATTGTTGTAATGTCATGAGTCAATAGACTAACTGGTAGTGTTTTAACCTATAAATGTTGTTTTTAACTCTTAAAAGCCGGGAGTCGAGTTTTCTTGTCTGAGATGTAATACGGAAGATAATCGGGCTGTGACGGTTCGGCTATCTTTGGGCTGAGGGAGAATTAAACATTGAGCAGTTGCTTCTAGTCAAGTCTCGTCTGCCTGAATAGGCAGACGACACTTGACTAGAAGCACCTGCTTTACTGTAAGTTTTTGTCGGTATGTTCAATAAATTCATTCTGATTCCCTGGCTTCTCAGAGTTAACCCAGAATTCGAAAAAAAGCGACAACAGTTCTATTAGAAAATTCACCACCAACTCGATCAATAAACACCTCCCCTTGGTCCAGAGAGCGTCTTTGTTCGGGTGTGCGCCCCCCCCCCCTCTTTATTTCCAACTCTACCCCTTCTCTACCTGTCGAACTTCCATTTTTTGAAAACCATTTGCACCCAACCCCAAATGAGAATTTTCCAGATATTATCTGTGAGTATCCAGCTGATGAATAAATCCGAAATTATCCTCTCTCCCTTGTTTACAAAATATATGGCCTTTGGGTTCTAGAGTTGGAAACAGTATCTTGAGTGTAACAGGGCACCGTTTGCAATGCTTTAGTATTGTAGATGGCGCCTTGTTGCGCTCAATGTACGAAATATCAGCTCTAGTTAGAAAATCCCATGAAATGCAGTTTAATAACCACTAAATTTTCTTAGAAATGGTATTGCCACAAAATCTACTACCATGGGGCATGAAATCTACTACCATGGGCACAAAATCTACTACCATGAGGAATGAAATCTATTACCATGGGGCATGAAATCTACTACCATGGGCACAAAATCTACTACCATGGGGCATGAAATCTATTACCATAGGACATGGAATCTATTACCATGGGGCATGAAATCTACTACCAAGGGCACAAAATCTACTAACATGGGGCATGAAATCTATTACCATAGGACATGAAATCCACAACCATGGGGCATCAAATCTACTACCATGGGCACAAAATCTACTACCATGGGACATGAAATCTATTACCATAGGACATGAAATCTACTACCATGGGGAATGAAATCTACTACCATGGGGCATGAAATCTATTACCATAGGACATGAAATCTACTACCATGGAGAATGAAATCTACTGCCATGGGGCATGAAATCTATTACCATAGGACATGAAATCTACTAAAATGGGGAATGAAATCTACTACCACGGGGAATGAAATCTATTACCATAGGACATGAAATCTACTACTATGGGGCATGAAATCTACTACCATGGGGCGTGAAATCTACTACCATGGGGCATGAAATTTCCACATGTTGGTCATTTGAGGCTTGATATTTCCAACTACTGAAAGTTTCGGCAAGGATTAGTGGTGAGCCGCCCCCCCCCCCCCCCCCCCCACCCCCACCTCCAACCCCATCCTCTGTTGCTATGTCCCTGGCTTTGGCATAAATGTAATTCGGACTGCAACTAACGGAATTCGGATGGGGAGGAATCCAGAATTCGTTTTGTTGCAGTTAAGGGTTGATGCCGGGAAAGGAAATTTCCTGGTTCTGACAGTTTGTCACAATGCCCTGGAAATCCAATGGTCACAAATGGGAATCAAAGGTTGGGTTACGGTTCTGAAAGTCAGTCCCGATAACAGAAAAATTCATAAACCAGAAACGGGAATCAAAGGTTGCGTTACGGTTCTGGAAGTCAGTCCCGATAACAGGGATATTCATAAACCAGAAACGGGAATCAAAGGTGGCGTTACTGTTCTGAAAGTCAGTCCCGATACAAAGGAAATTCATAGACCAGAAACGGGAATCAAAGGTTGCGTTACTGTTTTGAAAATCAGTCCCGATAGCAATTAACACTTTCTATTCATATACCCAAAACGGGAATACGCAACCTTTAAATCCTGGGTATGATCTATTAATTTCCCAAGTATCGGAACTGACTTTCAGAACGAGGAGCCGTGAAACTGTGGTTCCCGGATTAAACTCGGAGTAAACCCTAGTCACAATAGGAATTATTTTATGCCCTAGTCACGGACTCACAATGGAAACTATTTTATGCCCAAGTTGGGGTGTTTTATTCATCAGATAGATGTTGAATTTCCTTCCTGGGCAGTTGCCGTCTCGACTTAAATCGTTTGGTTTGAAACAACGTTTTTTTTTTGTTGTATTTCAAAGAACAAATTTTTCATGCATTCACCCGATTTTGTTTATTCGATGCAATTTCCGTTTACTTAGACGAACAGCGTCCAAAGTGATGTCCAGCGTGATCATGTAGTATATAGTTGATGTGAAATTTTTATAATGTAACTAGGAATTTAACCCTTTACCTAACATGAAAAGCAGACGACACTTGCGAACAAAATTCTTGAATAACTAATTTTTTTCAATTTTTGTCTCAAAAACATAGGTTATGACCCCTCTTTGGAACGAGCTCGATGAACTCGTTCCACAGAGGGGTCATAACCTATGTTTTTGAGACAAAAAAAATAAAAAAATAATGAAAATTAATTGGCAATTTTTGTGAATAGCGCTGGCCGATTTTGGCCGTTACGTTGGGTAAAGGGTTAACCTATTCTGGACTGCTATTCAGCTGTAGAATAATGAGCTTGTTGAAGACATAACAAGGTACACTCCTGTAAACATGTTCAATTCGAGGAGACCAAAACGGATCTATAGGGTACGCTCCTGTAAACAGCGCCAACTCTAGGAGACAAAAACGGATCTCTGTGGTACACTCATGAAAACAGCGTCAACTCTAGGAGACAAAATGGATCTCTGGGGTACCTGACGAAATGTCCGGTTCAGCTTCAACAGATCTTTTTGGAGTCTCTGGAACTTACTCGATCAGACTTGACAGATTTTCTATTCCAGGAACTAGAGGCCAAGCAAAACTTTCACGATATATCACCTGTTTTTTTTTTCTCTGTTCTGGTCTCATGCAACTAACCATTGTGGTGAAAACACCGCCTCTTTAAATGTACGTTACCAACAAACAAAATATCACACGTCTTAGAAATTTGATTGTAAAATAAAACTCCACATTTTATTTATTTTCTTGAAGGCGCGGGCGGCTCAGTAGGTAGAGGTCCAGACTGCAAGCCGAGAGGTCCTCGGTTCGAATCCCACCAGCGGCAACGGGGTTGTGTCCTTGGGCAAGACATTTCACCCACAATGCCTTCGTGGGAGAACGGTGGCACTGTATACTAAGGCGTACTACACGTCGACTGTACACTTGTCTTCAACCAATTCTAACCCTGATTGTGTGGAGTTAGTATGTTGGGGAGCCTGACAGTTGCTCACCGCTGCTCGGTAGTTCTCTCAGGGTATTCCGTCTTCCCCTACTTGTAAAACTCTACGACACGAGGTGACCCTGGCTGTCGATAGTGTCGTTAAACCCCAATAAATAAATAAATTTATTTTCTTAAAAGCAAAAAAAACAAAACAAACTGACTGCAATATTCTACCATATTGTGAGATATGAGGTTCAGATTTTCAATTTTTGTCTTTTGGGGCGAACCTTGGTCGCCGCCTTGGATCATGTTCCCGAAACGATTCCTTCTCAATTTCATGGAATAAACGCTCCAAACTTTTATAATTATGATGCCTATTTTAGAGGAATCGCACCTAGACTTTGCTCTGTAATATAAGTATTACACCATCATTATATCAAGAAGAACTTGTAACAAATCATTAGAGAGAATGAGAAATAAATTAAAACCACGATTCTATAAGGCTGCAAGATTACATTAATACCAAATTACCCCCCCCCCCCCCCCCCCCATTCATTCATATACAGCTGGATTGCTGGAATGACAGCGAAAAACATCGCCACTCCAACTGCCCCCCCCCCCCCCCCAGATGACGTCAAGTTAATCAATGTTGTAATTCCTCCCAAACCATGATATCTGATGGCGTGAAAGTTGTTAAACTCTTGCGTAACAGGTTTCACTTCATCAAAAACTCCATGGCGTTTCTCTTACACAAAAACTACGAATAACCAGGGGCGACGGAAGCGCAATAAAGGTGGAGGAGCACAAATTTACAGTGCTACCATGGTTCGACCCAGTGTGACAAAGGTTACACTCGTATACCGGTATCGGTAAATGTACCATGACTCGCTATGAATATGCCGCTGTGTGGTCACTGTCTTGTCCGTTTCTTATACTTCAGCCATCTTCAAACCCGAAGTTACAGGAATGCCCGTATATTGACTTGCATGCGTCCATTTTAACTCATTGTGTAACTGCGAAACCTGTCTGTGGAAAAAGTGGAGAGGCAAGTAGCACCTGCACCTCCATGGCCGCCTCTGATTCTTTAAGAAGTGATCGGAGATTGTGAGATGTCGGTACACTAATAACCTTCTACATTTTGTTGTTGAGTATTGTTCATTTATAGCACCTTCTGCGCCCCCCCCCCCCCCCCTTCCTCCTAATATGGCAACGGTGGAGACACTTTGCAGTATGTGACTAAGGAGTGGTCCAAAATCTAGATGAAAACAGGTTAGTGATTCCTCAACAAATGCGAAAAGACGTCTCCCCTTGATTAGATGAGGAAAGTTTTGTGTATTCCTATTGTCCAAATCAGGAACACTTGTTACTCATTCTTGCATCAACTGCTGTGATATTCCATAACTTCTCACAACTGTCAGGTGATATGATGTGGCGAATGCAGCGGAAGCTGATGATGATGCTAAGAATAACACTATCAAATAATTACCCTTAAAGTATGCTATAGTGGAAGTATTAACAGATAGCTACCAGTACTTCTATTACACAATACCAGCGGGCCCACGCGTCCCACAACGGGAAGCACCGTCCGCGCGACGGAAAATTTCTAGTTGCATTGCATATCAAGGGAGATAATCAAAACTTGAATTTATAGCTGGACTGAATCACGGAATCACACACTTCACATTTTGTATAACAGATTACGGTTAAAAAATACCGTGTTAACCCTTTGATACTTTTGTACGACTTATGACGTACGATATCAAAACAGCACGTTGATATATTTTTGTACGTTTTATGAAGTACGAAATCAAACAGCGCGTCTTAGGACGTACGAAATCAAAACAGCGCGTTGATATATTTTTGTACGTCTTATGACGTACGATATCAAACAGCGCGTTGATACTTTGTGGCCATTTGTTTTGTTATTATTTTTCGATTTTTTAAAATTTTAACTTCAATTCCTATTTTCTCCCGAATAGTGCTCAGTGATAACCGTCGAGCCAAATGTTATCGCAGCTTAAAATACTAATATAATCCCGCTATTAAGACTTCTTAAGACTGGTTAAGTACAAGAAGCCACAATCAGGCTTTCAAAAAGTTAGGATACCAGAGCAAAAGCCAACACTTTTCTTGATTATATTTCATATTCAGTCAAACACAAATAATATATTTTTATATAAATTTGTTTTATTACAAATTATTGGAGAGTACCTCTGGGCACTCTCCAATAATTTGTAATAAAACAAGTTTTAAATAACAAATTCAGACCACCAAAAATAATCTAGCCCTCAACCAGATAATCACTAATGTGAAAATGATCCTGTTATTTGTACTTTCCGACGTTTGACGTCGCATTTTGAAAAAGAAACTGAATTCCCAGAGACGTTTGAACGTCAGGATAATTAAAGTCTCAAAGGGTTAAATTATTGTGGACAATGCCTGGCAATGCTGATATTTTTTTGTTTGATCTTTGGGCAAAACTGAGGAAGCGATAGTTTCTCGCAATTACACCAGAAGGCTGTGAAGTTGCCTTGAAAAGAGTGAGTCACTTAATATATTTAAACTTGACTCTTCTAAAAGTAAACTAGTCAATTTCTACAAACAAGATACCACAACGCAGAAGTTTAATTCATTTTACATGACCACTCCACCACTCCTCTGTTTTCAACTTATAACGCCAACATATCACAATGATAAAAAGTTCCAACTCACAAGACGCCGAACAACACCTCACTCTGAAATCAGTTGGGTTAAAAATTAACCCAAATCAATTGGCTTGAGTGAATATGAACCCAATATTCACTCAACCCAGTTGATGGGAGCACGGTGGCTGAGTGGTTACAGCATTGGACTTCAAACCGGAAGACCGACGATTAGATCCCGCCATTGGAATCTGCGTTATGTCCTTGAGACAGGCACTTAATCACGATTGCCCAGGCGGAGGCACAGTTGTGCTGTGTACTAAGGCGTGCTGCACTTGGATGGTGCACTTGTCGTCAACCAAAGCTAACCCGGCGGGTACGGAGTTAGTATGTTGAGGAGTCTGACAGTTGCTCACCACTGCTCGGTGGTTCTCTCCTGGTACTCCGGCTTCCTCCACCCATAAAACTGTTGGACCCGAGGTGACCCTGGCTGTCGAATGTGTCGTTAAACCCCAATAAATAAATAAATAAATAAATAAATAAATAAATAAATAAATAAATCAGTTGATGTGGGTTCATTTTCACTCTTTTGGGGGACGGGGGAGCGGTGGCTCAGTGGTAAACTGTTGGACTTATATGCTAGAGGTCCCGAGTGCGATCCCCATCCGGGACGACCCGCGTTGTGTCCTTGGGCAAAGCACTTTATCCCGGTTGCCTACATGGGGGCACGATGACGCCGTGTACTAAGGCGAACTGCACGTCGATGGTGCACATGTCTTCAACTGCTGTAACCTTGCTTGAGCGGAGCTTGAACAGAGTTAGAATGTTGAGGAGCTGACATTTGCTCGTCGATGCTCGGTGGTTCTCCCCTGGTACTCCGGCTTCTTCCACCCGTAAAACTGTCACGGTCACGATTAGCCATTGTGCATAAATATGTGACCTTAAACACCAATAAATAATAAATACATTATTTTAATAATGAAAATTAATTGGCAATTTCCGTTTATTGGCAATTTCCGTTAAAACTGTATTCGTTTTATGTAAGAGTAGTCTTTCGTGCATACAACATCGACCTGCTAGCATGCCTTTTTGGGGGCTTGTCGGTAGTCGAGTGGTCTATGGCACTGGTCCAGTTTCGCTAGGCGATTGGTGCCGCAGAAGTATACTCTCATCAAGGCAGTGGTTCGATCCCCATCGGCGTCAGAGTCTTTCATCCTAAAAAATGCATAACAGAAGTGCCGAATTCTGTATTCTGTACCTTAACCAGGAAATTTGAAAAAGAGATTGATTCTCACTGATTTCATCTGCATTACATGGTATAATTCATTGTAAACAACTAATTCTGGGGGATACCGAGTAATTTCGTGTGGACTGTGCCAGTTCCATGGACGCTCGACCTGCTAGCATGCCTTTTTGGGGGCTTGTCGGTAGTCGAGTGGTCTATGGCGCTGGTCCAGTTTCGCTAGGCGATTGGTGCCGCAGAAGGGTACTCTCATCAAGGCAGTGGTTCGATCCCCATCGGCGTCAGAGTCTTTCATCCTATATATATATATATATATATAAATTATTAAAGTTCAAAACAAATACAACGACATCACTGAATATATTCCTGCTAGCGCTTTCACCGCTCTCTATGCGGCTCTTCAGGCATTTTTACTTCATAAAATACGTTATACAAATCGTCCCCTGAGTTCCAATGTGTTCTATGTGCCAGTAGGCACGCCAGTAGGCACTCCAGTAGGCTGTCAGTAGGCACTCCAGTAGGCTGCCAGTAGGCACATAGAACACATTGGAACTCAGGGGGCGAAATATTTACAAAATAACGTTATGACGTAAACCACTGGGTATATATATAGGGGGATGGGGAAAAGCCCTGGTGGAGAAAAGCCCTGGTGGAGAAAAGCCCTGAAATTGCATCTGGGGAGAAAAGCCCTGGTCCATTTTTGCAGGGGGTAGAGAAAAGTCCTGATTTATACAACGGTGGAGAAAAGCCCTGACAATTTTTTAGACTTATTTTAATTTTATTTAAGTCTCTTTTTACATTGTTTAATTTTTAAATTCTTTTTTTTTTTTTCTCTTTTTTACGCATTCAGTTATAATTGTATTTGTAATGAAGCATTTTGAGCATAAAACTTTATATGATATGAAGCATTTCTGTACAAGATTAATTTATTTTCCAAATTAGTATTTTTCCACTTTATCAATTTCCTTTTGGTCATAAAATAGTACGATTTATCAGTCAGGGTTTTTCTCCATCCCCCGCAAAAATGGGCCAGGGCTTTTCTCCTAGGTTGCCAAAAAAAACAAAGGTTTTTCGCCTTTGGGCTTTTCTCCACCAGGGCTTTTCTCTTACACTCAATTTTTAGCCCAAATGATTTTAGAGTTCACATAAACGTAACTAGATTTAAATATATACATTTATTTATTTCTGTATTGTTGTTTAAGGTCACATACTTATGCACAATGGCTAATCATGACCGTAACAGTTTTACGGGTCGAGGAAGCAGGAGTACCCGGAGAGAACCACCGAGCAACGACGAGCAGCTGCCTGCTCCCCAACATCGTAACCCCGCACTGCAGAACAGGCAGGGTTAGATTGGTTGAAGACACGCGCACCATCGACGTGCAGTACGCCTTAGTTCACGGCGTCATCGTGCCCCCATGTGGACAATCGGGGTTAAGTGCCTTGCCCAAGGACACAACGCGGCAGTCCGAATCGATCGCTCAGACGGTCACCATCCGAGGACTAACCGGGCTCGACGTTGCTTAACTTCGGTGATCTGACGAAAACCGGTTACCGCAACACCACCGCGTCCCCTTATATATATACAATGTTTATTTTTTGGAAACATTACATGAATGTTGAGGAACATGTTTAATTTTCACACAACTATATATTATGTTATTATAGTATGTGTTGTGAAAAATGCCGGTTAATTTAGATATGGTAACCTCGCATGCCCCGTGAGAACAGCCGATTAATTTAGAATAGTTAACCTCGTATGCCCCGCGCAGTTAATTTATGTTACGTATTGATTAATGCACCTGTTGACGTCATTAGCAATGTTTTCTCTTTTCGGTGTATCATATTGCAAGGTTTTAAAATGTCATGAACGGACGTCTGGCAGCATTAAATGTAACTTCTTTCTACTTTCCTCCTAATATAGATTTAATTTCAGAGTGTTTATTCTTTCAAACTACTTGTGTTTCACCATAAAAAAAAAACAGAATAAATATTTCAAAAAGCTTTGTTGATAATATTGCACAACAAAGGAAATTCGATTGAAATTTCAGTACCAACCCTGATTGTTATGTTGCGTCGAATATCACAGACATTTCTGTTTTTGTTGTCATGGTAACATCACTGTTATATAGACAATCTAATTATTACAAAGAACATTATTTTCACTAATCGTTCAAATATCAAAGCTTTATTCGTTTTAAGTAAGAGTAGTCTTTCGTACATACAACATAAACCTTCATAAACTGAATTTCACATCTCATATAAAACAACTAAGAGAGAGATGTCAATTTTTTCCTGAAGGTGGTTGGTAACACTGATTGGGATGCTGACCAAAAACATTTCTCCATCTGTATCAATCACTTGTTAGATCCAAATTAGATTACGGTTGTCGCGGTTTACGATTGAGCGAGAAAGTCGTACCACAAACCACGTGATACAATTCCTAATAGTGGTTTTAGGATTAGATTGGTGCTTTTAGAACATCACCAAAAGATTCAATGCTTGTTGAAGCAGCGGAGCCTTCTCTTAAGACACGCAGAATTAAACTGTCACTCCGATATGTTTCTAAACTGTTTGCTACTACAGTTAAAACTAGAAGTCCTGCCATGAAATGCGCACAAATATCACGTCGATCTGCGCGTTAATTTACGCGTTATGAACATAGTAAGGCTATCACATTATGTACATATGGCCTGTGCACAAGCAATGTTCAAGCCAATGGACCTCCGGGTAACCCGGAGGTCCATTGGCAGAAACATTGCCTGTGCTTTCTATGAGTAACCAGGAGAACCTGCCGGGCTTTGGATTCCATTCGATATGACAATTGTGGGCAATTCCTACGCGCAATTAAGTCTACATAAGCGCACAGTTCGTAACAGGACTTCTAGTTTTAACTGTAATCCAGTAAACCTTACTTATAATGCGTCGTCTGAGTGCTAGACTCTCCTATGTTCCCTATGGGACGATATATTATTTTTCCTGTGGGACATTCTAGAACTCAGGCAACGATATTATTGTATCTCAGATCCTAAAAATGTTGAAGTTTTTCACCGACACCAGAAACATATTTCTTCACTGGGAATTATAATTGAACCACATATGGAGTCCGTCACACTTGAATCTGATGCCATAAAAGAGAACTGTGATCCACATATTCCTCCTTGGCATCTTACAAAACCTACGATTTATGGGACTTTGCTTCTACCAAAAAGTCGGAAACAAATTCTTTGCAGTTTATGCATAAATATGGTGTGTACCAACCGCTATGTCAATACAAGTTACTCCACTCTTATCAGCATTGCCGAGGACTAACGCGGCTTCCCGAGGGAAATTTTCAAAAATAAAAGATCGGAGTGGCCCTCCGATGGCTTGTTTGCACTCAACCACAATTTTTTTCTGCACAAAATATTCTCGCAATTTCATATGGACTCATTCAAATTTTGAAAAAGGAAAGCCAATTTATAACAGCTCACATGAGACCTTTGCATGGGATACTATTAGTTACACGGTGTTTCAGCAATGTGTACGGGAAAGTACTACCCTTCTAATATCCGTATTTGCTGAGACTGAAAGCCGAAGAAAATACGAATTTCAGAAGGGTAATGCAGTCCCGTACACACTGCTGAAACACCGTGTAATGAATTTATTACCCTGACCCCTCAGTGTGTCAAGTTTTCTTTTATATATAATCCCCTAACGGTACGACGAAAACCTCGATAAAAATAATAAATAGAGAAACTGTTGTATATAGGGGGTTGGATTTGCATAACAAGTCAAACGGCGCTTGTTTTTTTATTCGATAACCTTTTATTCATTTACAAGGTCTGTCGATACTGATACAATGACCTGAAACCGAAACGAAACAAAAACACAAATACGGAAATGCAAACTACTACACATCCCTCCCTGAAAAGTTGTGTGAAAAAGTCAAGTTCAACATGTGTAATGTAAATCACAAAAACAAAAAAAAATTACAAGTCTAAACGGGCTGGTGGTTTAAGTTGTTCCCTGGGTCTTAACTGGTAGAGTGCTAGAAGCCACTATCAGGGGTTTAGTGTGAAGAGTAGGTACTCCAGCCTAAAGGTGTCGTATTCTGTGGATGTGCTTCATGTTATCTTAGAAGTGAAATTACTTAGTCTATATGGGTTTGCCTTGTTACAATTTATGGGAGAGTGCCAAGGGGCACTCTCCCATAAATTGTAACAAGGCAAAGACACATGAACAAATTTTGATGACCAAAAATAACTTAGCACTCTACCAGTTAAAGCAGGACCAGTAATAGCACTTATGTGGCTACTTTGTTTTGGGGGCTGTTACTAGCTTGAGGACTGAAATCGGGTCCCACATCTAACTCCTGGTACTCAGCAGTTACAGCGGACTGATCATTAGGTATACTAAAGTTGTTATTCTCAAAACAACTACTGATGATGATAGGATAATCTTTTTCTACAGCACACGTCCGCTTACGGACACAGTCTATGTGGCGTTTTAGTTTACGGCCATCACACAATTCAACTACAACTGACAAGGGTCCTGTTACTTGTATAACAGTACCAGGTAACCAAGTTGGTTGTTTACCTGGGAGGTTACGAACAAATACAGGATCACCATCCTTGAAAATATGATGACGTGCTCGCTTATCATGATATTTCTTTTGCACATTTTGTTTGTATATTACTTTAGATTGCATATCAGGGAAAATCATATCAAGTTTTGAGCGCAGCGCAACATTCTACCCATCAAAAGTTCTGCAGGAGAAATACCGGTGGATGTCTTGGGAAGTCTACGATAGGTTAACAAAAACCTGGAAATGCGAGTTTCTAGTGAACCTTGTCGGAAAGTTTTAAGACCCCTTTTAAAAATTTGTACGGCCCTTTCGGCCAAACCATTTGAGGCTGGGTGGTATGGGGCTACACGAACATGCTCAATACCATTTTTCCCTGTAAACTCTCGAAACTGTTCATTCACGAACGGACTACCATTATCACTAGCAATGACATCAGGAATGCCATGTGAAGCAAATGTTGCTCTAAGTTTTTCCACTGTGTTTCTCGCATTAGCCGATCTCATTGGGTGAACCTCAATCCATTTAGAATAAGCGTCAATTATGACTAAAAACATCATTTCATCAATGGGTCCCGCAAAGTCAATGTGTATTCTTGACCAAGGCTGGTGTGGATAAGGCCACGGTTGTAAAGGAGACTTTGGAGGGTTATTCTGTTGTTGTTGACACAAAGTACATTCTTGTACTGTCTGTAAAATTTCATTATCAATATTGGGCCACCACACGTACGAACGAGCCAAACTTTTCATACGACAGATACCAGGGTGTCCCTGATGAAGTTTTTCTAAAAGTTTGCCTCTGCATGGCGGAGGAATAATTACTCTGTTGCCTCGTAACAAACAACCATTCAAGCTACTGAGTTCATCTTGAATTTTGACATAATTAGAAAATTTTGAGTCAATCTGGGGTTGGTGTGGCCATCCTGACAAAACATAGCAGTGAACTACAGACAATGTCGGATCTTTAGCTGTGTGAGCTTTTATTTCTGACGAGGTAATTGGACTATTTGAAATCATCTCTAGTAAATGTACTAATTCCGGAACTTGATCACTGCTCTTTGACACATGTAGGGGAAGTCGACTTAATGCGTCTGCATTTCCATGTAGCTTTCCTTGTTTGAAAGAAATGTCATACTCATAATTGGAAAGAAACTGAATCCAACGTTTGATACGTGACGACGCCATTTGTGGGAATGCCTTTCCACCACTGAACAAACTGATGAGAGGTCGATGGTCAGTAAAATGTTTACCAAAAACATATTTGTTGAACTTGTTAATGCCGAACACAATGGCAAGTGCCTCTTTTTCAAGTTGCGAGTATCCCTTTTCTGCTGAAGAAAGTGTACGTGAAGTGTAGCCGATAGGTTTTTCATCTCCATTTGGGAATGTATGTGAGAGCACTGTTGATACACTGTAGGACGAAGCATCACATGACAATACTAAAGGTTTAGATGAGTCAAAATGTGTTAGCACACGTGAAGACAACAATAAACTTTTGCACTGTTCAAATGAGTTTTGTTGTTCTGTACCCCAAAACCAATGTTCATCCTTTCTCAACAGTTTATGTAAGGGTTCAAGTAATGTAGACATTTCGGGCAAAAACTTGGAATAATAGTTTATAAGACCTAGAAACGCTCTGAGCTCAGTTATATTTGTAGGAATCGGCGCATTCTGAATTGCGTTAACTTTTTCGGGTACTGGCGTAAGGCCTTCTGATGAAATTTGATAGCCCAAATAATTAACACTGTCACACATAAAGTTACATTTATCTTTGTTCACACGGAGATTAGCATCCGAAAGACGTTTCAAAACATTTTCAAGATTTGACAAATGTTGTTCCTCAGAATCACCAGTAATGAGTACATAATCTTGGTAAACAACAACACCCGGCAAACCTTGCATGAGACTTTCCATGGTACGCTGAAAAATTGCAGGGCTACTAGAAATTCCAAAAACCAATCTGGTGTACTGAAAAATGCCCCTATGTGTGTTAATAGTTGTATACTTTCTTGAGTTTTTATCAAGACCCAATTGTAAAAATTCATTTGACAAGTCTATACGAGTGAACTTTTTACCACCGGCTAACTTTGAAAGCAAGTTCTCGATCACGGGCATTGGATATTTGTCAAGGGTCGAAATTTTATTGACGGTCAACCTATAGTCCCCACAAATCCTTACAGTTCCGTCGGGTTTTAAAACTGGCACTATGGGAGCCGCGAAATCTGAGTACTGAACCGGCTCTATGATTTTCGATTTTAACAACCTGTCAATTTCCGTATCTACTTTATCTTTCAACGAGAAAGGTAAAGATCTTGCTCCGAAGAACCTAGGTGTGACATTCTCATTCACATTAATTTTGGCAACTATGCCCTTCAACTGACCCAAATCACCACTGAAAACATTTCCAAATTTTTCAAAAAGGTTTTGCAAATCCACATCAGTACTCATGTCTGCGACTTTCAATTTCTTGATATCATACCAATCAAGTTTCAACTTTTCCAGCCAATTTCTGCCAAAAAGTGCAGGCCCATCAGTATCAACAACAATTAGAGGTAACTCTTTAGTTTGCTTATTAATAGTCACTAGTACAAAAATTTCCCCTTTCGGTAGAATTTTCTCACTTGAGAATGTTTTCAACAAGACCTCGGTTTTTCTCAATTTTATGTTGGAGAAAAATTTCTCGTAAACTTGAGGGGTAAAACTGAAACTGCAGCCCCTGTGTCCAGTTCCATGGGTACAGTTTTACCGCGAATCTCGGGGAAAACTTTAATGGGAGAGTTTTCCCCAGAAGTCAAGGTAAAAATATCCCACTCTTGGACATCAGAATCAAAGTCACTTCCATTAGAAGGCTTATCTGTTACTATTTTATGCACTGTCTGACCATTAGTATTTAAGCGCACGCGGTTTCTAGAAACTGATTGGTGTGACTTTGTAGCAGACAAATTACGCTTTTTTGATAAACAAGAACGTTCTATGTGACTTTTTTTTAACAATATCTACATTCAAAGTCTCGGAAACGACATGTTTTTGGAGAATGTTGATCCCCACATCGAAAACAAGTACCAACATATTGTTTATTTTCCTTTGGATTACTTTGTCTTTTATTGGATTTAGTAAATGGTTGAGTTGTGCTTTTCATGCTATGAACCGGTTGTGCACTGTTTGTCTTTTGAATATCTCTAATGTCCCGAGCCGCCGTTTCCATTGCAACTGCTATTTTCAAGGCATTGTCGAATGTTAAATGAGTTTCTGCAAGCAACTTTCTTTGTATTGCATCATTGTTTACAGCACAAACCAAACGATCGCGTAACATTTCGTCGAGCGATTCACCGTAGTTACAATACTCCGAATTTTTTCTTAACTCTGATACATACTGAGCAATTGACTCACTGGGCTTCATAGCTCGTGTATTAAATTTAAAACGTTGCACTATCACACTAGGCGTGGGGTTCTGATGTTGTTTCAAAACATTACAAAGTTCGGAAAATTATTTTTCTGCTGGTTTAATGGGTGCACATAAATTTCTGACAAGACTGTAAGCCGACGCTCCAATTGCACTGAGTAAAATTGCTCGTTTCCGGTTTTCATTGTCAATGTTGTTTGCTACAAAATATTGGTCTAATCTCTTTTCATATGTGATCCAATCTCCCGTTTCCGTGACAAATTCGTCAATACGACCAAATGTTGCCATGATCTCCGTCGTCGCCAAAATACGTTGTATATAGGGGGGGGGGGGGGGGGTGGATTTGCATAAGAAGTCAAACGGCGCTTGTTTTGTTATTCGATAACCTTTTATTCATTTACAAGGTCTGTCGATACTGATACAATGACCTGAAACCGAAACGAAACAAAAACACAAATACGGAAATGCAAACTACTACAGAAACTGAAAGAAACATATGTTTCTTTATTATTGAACAAGAACGTTATTTCCTTTCGAATGAACTCAAACATTTGGGAGACTTCCATTCAAGGACATTGGGAAATGACGCGTCTTTATTATTGTGGGACACGAGTTGACTTTATAAGTGTTTTATTCGATACAGTGTTTGTTGTGTGTCTTGAAAAATCGTGGACACTTTATTCAAACTTGTACAAGTGCGTGAAAAGGTTTCACTGAAGAGGAGACAATTCATACAACGAGACAGGTTGCATGTTTCTTGAAACCACAACGGTCCAGTAGTGTAGAAACACCACAACAGAATCCCTCTTCTCGACAGTAAAATCAGACATTGGGGGTAGGTACACTTGGTTTATTTCAAGTTGTCGGAATATTCTCGTGAAACAATATAGTTCTCGTTTTGTTTGTGAGTCTGAATGTTTATTATTACTGACGAAAATGTTTGAGTCGACCGGTGAAAGGGAAATCGGCGAAGTGTACCCTAGAATGTATGTATACCACTTTTAGCTGTCACGTGATATTCTTATACACCCGGTTGAACTTCGTACACCTTGTTGGAGTTATGTGTACTGTACTGGATGCATTAGTTACTGACCAATTAGGAAGTTTGTATAATGTTAAACGTGTAGTAAAGCTGTGTGCATGGGGAACGGTATTATCTGCGATAACATATGGACATCTGCTATCTCTGGTGCCTCTTATAGTGGATGACCACGTGTTATCACATACAATAGCGTATCCTTCTCTCGTTCCCGAAAAGAATTTGAAGTGCAACAATAGGTGGTGCGCTTCGGGTCGGGTGCACCAACGGATCCGCTCCTGCAACTATAGTGCTCTCAAATGTCGTAGTAGCCAAACGAATGGTTAATCTTTAAGTTAATAGCCATCCGAGCATTGGTGTCATAAAACAACACGCCTTTGATCACATCGAAGATCAATATGAAAGTTATTAACTTGTGAGATGAATAAACAAGCTTTATTATCATGAACTGATTTTAGTTTGATATGTGACCTCCGTGTTCTTCTTTGTCATCATCCCATATTTACCACGTCCAATTATCTCGATATATAGGCAAATATCCGCTTAAATGATATATAAAATGAAACCGCACGATGCCACCACGAGGTGTCGCTTCAGCTTTTATCACTCGTTTCTATATTTTAGTGTCACCGTAATGCATCGATGATATGTGCTGGGCAACCACCGAGGACAAACTGAGGACAGAAAGTCGTGCGATGTACTGGATCAATCTAATTATTTATTTATGCATTTATTTATTGGTGTTAAGGTCACTTATGCTTATGGCTAATCATGACCGTGACAGTTTTACGGATGGAGGAAGCCGGAGTACCCGGAGAGAACCACCGAGCAACGACGAGCAGCTGCCAGCTCCCCAACATCGTAACTCCGCATTGCAGCACAGGCAATATTAGCATCGGTTGAAGACATGCGCACCATCGACGTGTAGTGCGCCTTAGTACCCGGCGTCATCGTGCCCCCATGTGGACTATCGGGGTTAAGTGCCTTGCCCAAGGACACAACGCGGGAGTCCGAATCGATCGCCCAGACGGTCACCCATCCGAGGATTAACCGGGCTCAACGTTGCTTAACTTCGGTGATCTGACGAGAACCGGTTACCGCAACACCACCGCGCCCCTGATCAATCTAATTACTTCTAATAAACGAAAACATCAGACAGCTCTTGGAGCTGTCTGTTGTTTTCGTTTATTAAAAGTTACAAAAAGAAACTTGGCTTTTTTGGTAAGCTACGTGGGGGGCACGGTGACGCTGTGTACTAAGGCGTACTGCACGTCGAGGGTACACTTGTCTTCAACCAATGCTAACACTGCCTGTGCTGAGTTAGTACGTTGGGGAGTTTGACAGATGCTCGACATTGCTCGGTGGTTCTCTCCTGGTACTCCGGCTTTCTCCTCCTGTAAAATTGTCCGACACAAGGTGACCCCGGCTGTTGAAGGTGTCGTTAAACCCCAATAAATAAATTATGGTAAGCTAATTAGAAGTAACAACTTCACAGATAATCCGTCATGAAGAACATCTATTAGTATCACACCTACGAAAACTTAGTAAAACTACAATTTGGCTCTTTGTATGGCGAATGTGTTTTTACAGGAATTTGTAAGTTTTTATCATTCCCAGAAAACCTTACCTCCTGTATGTTTATATTGATGGAAAGGACGGCGTATGTATTATATGTCACCATGCACACACTGTTGATATAATGATGGAAAGGACGGCGCATGTATTATATGTCACGATGCACACACTGTTGATATAATGAACAGAAAATTTGTTACGAAATATGAAAAAAACAAATGGTGAAAACGCCGTTTTTCTGAAATGTGTTTCAACAGAGAATAATAGTCAATTGTTCAAACTGATTGGGAAAATGTAAAAAGCCATCTTCTGTATTAATAATAGTCAATTGTTCAAACTGATTGGGAAAATGTACAAAGCCATCTTCTGTATTTTTATAATACTCAACAGGAAAATGCCTGACGTTTGTGAAATGATACGCACATCGCTGAAAAAAATTCGCAAACATTTCGAAATTTCAATTATTATATGAAATCCCACATCATGAGTGTTAAATTTAGGAAATTAAGGTGAGCAAACATTTCGTAATTTCAATTATTATATGAAATCCCACATCATGAGTGTTAAATTTAGGAAATTAAGGTGAGCAAACATTCCCGGAAATCTACACCAATAACGAAAATTGTCAGCCATAATTTTGTAAATTGTGATATTGCCACCAGTGAGTATAATGCGTCCCCGGTTCACGAGTTAATTAATAATTAATAATTTGAATCCATAATATTGTCACTATTTATGAACAAGGTTATGTTTTGACGCCAGCCATTTTTGTCAGTTAAGCAGACTATTGTGAAAGCAAACTCCTGTTTTCCTCACCCGACCCAAAGTCCGAGCTGACATCGTGGTTGTCCAAACGGAACATGGCGGACAATTTTCGTCACTGGAAAAGACTTACAAGAAAGTTAACTACCCTTAAGTTTCTACACTTGTCACTAAATTTAACAATAAAGGTATACGAATTTATTTTAAAATTGAAATTTCGAAATACTAGCGAAGTTATTATCGATGTGTATCAGTTTACAAACTTGAGGCATTTTCTTCTAGAGAAGTATAAAAACACAGAAGCTGGCTTTTGACATTTTTGTCCCAATCTGTTTTGAACGTTTGACTATAGTTCTATGTTTAAACCGATTTAAAAATTAGAAAACGGCACTTTCACTAACTTTTGATTTTTTGAAACCTTTTTTTTATTCGTTATATCAACAGTGTACGCATCATGACATATAATACAGACACTATCCTTTCCGGTAATAAAATAATAGCCCAGGAGGTAAGATTGGTTAATGTATTCCCTGAGAAAAAATAAAAACTTACAAATTACTTTAAAATTCATATTTATTTATCAAGGTTTAACGGCCAAGGTCATATCGTGTCGGTGACAGTTTAACGGGTGGAGGAAGGCGGAGAGAACCACCGAGCAACGACGAGCAGCTGCCAGCTTCCCAAACAGCGTAACTCCGCATTGCAGCACAGGCAGGGTTAGATGGGTTACGTCATCGTGCCCACATGTGGACAGTCGGGGTTAAGTGCCTTGCCCAAGGACACAACGCGGGAGTCCGAATCGATCGCTCAGACGGTCACCCATCCGAGGACTAACCGGGCTCGACGTTGCTTAACTTGGGTGATCTGATGAGAACCGGTTACCGCAACGCCACCGCGCCCCCGTAAAAACACATTCACTAAACAATGAGCCAAAAGTGGACAGATATTTATTTGCATCTAATTAGCTTGTCATAAAAAGCCAAATTTCCTTTTGTAACTTTTTATAAACGAAAACAACAGACAGCTCCGAGAGCTCCGAGAGCTGTCTGTTGTTTTCGTTTATTAAAAGTAACAAAAGGAAACTTTCCTTCAATTTCTATTGATGCCATAGGTGTTTTTTTCAATAATTATATGTTCTTAATTGAACCTTCCTCGAGCGTCCAATAATAATGACAGGTTGATCGAAAGGAACTCGTTCTACCAGATTATCCTTAAATGAATTCATCACACCCTGTAGTTATGTCAGGCATAGCATACGAGACTCGTGTTATTCGGCCAGATAATGGTCGAGTGAGAAGCTCGAGGTCATCATCTGGGTGAAGCTCCTCGGTCGAAAGTATTATCTAACTGAAAACCCATTTTACATTAAATTTTGGTTTTAATGCTAACAGACACAAAAATGGAAACAATTTCATCACGTTATAGGGAGCGCGGTGGCTCAGTGGTAGACTATTGGACTTCTATGCTAGAGGTCCCGAGTTCAATCCTCGTCGGGGACGACCCGCGTTGTGTCCTTGGGCAAAGCACTTTATCCCGGTTGCCTACATGGGGGCACGGTAATGCCGTGTACTAAGGCGTACTGCACGTCGATGGTGCACATGTCTTCAACCGCTGTAACCTTGCTTGAGGGAGCTTGAACAGAGTTAGAATGTTGAGGAGATGACAGTTGCTAGTCGATGCTCGGTGGTTCTCTCCGGGTACTCCGGCTTCTTCCACCCGTAAAACTGTCACGGTCACGATTAGCCATCGTGCATAAGTTTGTGACCTTAAACACCAACAAATAATAATAATCACGTAAAAAAGAAAACAAATTGAAAATGTAAACAGTTTTTCTCGTTATTCTCAAAAATCGCCGATTAATTTTCATTATTTTTTTCATTTTTTGTCTCAAAATCATAGGTTATGACCCCTCGTTGGAACGAGCTCGTCGAGCTCGTTCCAACGAGGGGTCATAACCTATGTTTTTGAGACAAAAAATGAAAAAAATAAGTTATTCAAGAATTATTTTTGCAAGTGTCGTCTGCTTTTCAGGTTAGGTAAAGGATTAAGTGCCTATAGAAAGATTAGGGTCGATCATAAAAAAAATTAGGATCGGTCGAGACACCTGAACCATTTTTTTTCTCCTTAACATAAAAGCTTTGGAGAGACATATTGCGCCTCGACAGAACACCAGTTCATACTGATTGTGGTATGTTATGAACAATTACATTTGGATCACATTTGGGTCGCGGGTTACGGCATTTGACTTCAAACCTCAAGTTCAACGGTTCGATCCCCGCCATGGTAACTGCGTTGTGTCCTTGGGCACGGCACTTAATCCCGATTGCCCAAGTGGCAACACGGTGGCGTCGTGTACTAAGGCGTACTGTAAGTCCATGGTGCACTTGTCTCCAACCAATGCTAACGCTGCTTTCCGCGGAGTTAATACGTTGAGGATTCTGAGAGTTGCTCGGTGGTTTTCTCCGGGTACTACGAATTTTTCCACCCCAGAACTGTCAGACACGAGATGACCTTGGCTGTCGAAAATGTCGTTAAACCTCAATAAAAGATAAATATAATTACATTAGTTGCCATCCCACATAGATCGTATTTTGGTGAAGGATAGCGGGGAATGAGAGTTAGACCCCAATTCCACGTCTCTATATGAATTGAATACTTCTGACCCCATTGCTTGATTCTGGAATCTTGTTTTATTACACGCCTGTTCTATTAAATCCCATCTGCAGCTACACTAAACCATGCGGAAAATGAAAATGCGTTCCCCACACATGTGCGGAACGAAAATCGTTGACGGACTATTTTTACAAAGAAACGCAATTTCACTGGAGTTTTACACAAATCCTGCACTGCAATTACAATTTGAATCGCTAGCGATAGCTAAAAATCGTCCTCTCAGCTCCAATGTGTTCTATGTGACAGTGGGCACATAGAACACATTGGAACTAAGGGTGGGGGGGGGGGGGGGCAGTAACACCGTTTCCCATCCCAATTTGGTTGGCGATAAAATGTATTATTTTTGTTGATAGTTCGTCCCCTGAGTTCCAATGTGTTCTATGTGCCTACTGGCACATAGAACACATTGGGACTCAAGGGACGAGTTGTCAAATGATTTGCGGAGTGCCCTTCTAATAATTGTTGTGAAGGTGTCTAGTAAATACAGACCGACATGCCTGAGTGAATGGGTTAATCGATATGGCACTTGCGCCATCGCGGAAGAATAAAACTCGAGACCTGCTGCCTCTCGTTTTATCCTTCCGCGCTGGCACGATTAACCCATTCACACACGCGCGTCGTTCTGTGTATATCCAACTATTCGAGAGAGAGTTAATCCTTACGGACTTCCGATTAATGTGATTTCTGTGGAACTGTGATTTATATATAATAATGATTTTTGATTGATTGTTAACGATTGCTAGAAAGACTCACTCTAATTATCGTGAAAAGGAAGTGAGCAATCAGTCTTCTGGCAATCATTATGTCAATTCAGGAAACTACCATACTGCGAAAATAATATATTCCAGTAAGCTTATAAATATTTCCTTATTATTTTCTCTCACTGACAATGGCAATTCCATATGTCTTTTTTCAGAAAGCGTATCCATGGTTGGATGTATACCTTGTATAACACACTTAATCTGCAGCAAAAGAGCTGCATTTGAATTGCATGTACATGTCTTTAAAAAAAAACCCCAAACAACCAGCTCACAAACTTCATTGCCAGATATGGTTTAAACCACAACATAAAATGTGGTTTATATGCAGTAGGTATTCACCGTTAAGCGTTACAATACAGACATTGGGAGATGTTTTAAGTACACCATGCGTGGAATCTTGATTACGTGTATTTATAACATGATTACCTATTCTACTACATAATAAAGCCTATGATATAAATTTTAGCTTTACACACCAACCGTGGTGAACGCATGTCTATGGTGAACTCGCCAGCAATGGGATTTCAAAAGTTAAAATTTACAGCTACAGTGGAAGTGCATCCAAGCTGACCTTTGGTGACCTCGACCTGAATGCAAACTTGTCTAAATTTAACGCTCGTCCCCTCGCGAAGAGTGAAATAAAAACGGCAATTATTTATTACGTTTTTAAATGCGTTTACTTCACAAGATACCCAGAATTAACAAACATGCGTTGTCTCATGTTAAGAAAGCATCCATAGCTCGAATTAGTGTGTTATTATGTAGTTAAAATGAAAAAGGCCCCGTGATTTGAGCGTTTCTTTTTCCATTTCGTTTCGGTGATAAAATTGACAGCAGAAGTACAGCCGACCGGTGCTCATGAAAACAAAAACAGATTCGCACGTGTGTGCGTCCACTGTTCAGCAAAATCGAGAAAAATAATGGCGACTCCTAATAATCTGACGATCATGGTATAAATAAAATATTCCCAAAGTAGCTTGGTGTACCAAATGTTCACCGCTCGTGGTGAAGTGGTGTTAACCGCGCGTCAAAGGCTTGCTGTTAACACCACTTCACCACTCGTGGTGAACATTTGGTACACCAAGCTAAAATGGGTATATTCTATATGAACGTCACATTAGAACGCATCTGATTGGACGTTACGCTTCTGGGTGATATTATCACGGGTGGAATTTGGATTACGTGTATGAACGTCACACTAGAACGCATATGATTGGGTGTTACGCGTGTGACGTTATCACTTTTATTACACACCCGTAACTGCATTTGTCACGACCACATGGATTTTAGGGGCATGCGGTAATTTTAACCAGAAAGCTCTAGTTCAATCCGATAAAAAGTACCCTTCGTGTGCACAAGTTCTCTCGTTAGACTGGTTCTTATAGTTTGCAGCGTTCAGTGGAATATAACCAATGAGAACCATCGGCTATATTTATCTGTCGGAATTACCGATTCTCATTACAAAATTTTTGATGCACAACTGTGCTAAAAACTGTTGAAAGTCATGAAAGACACATGATCTCTGCCAAGAAATTGAACAGTGAAACTCAACCCTTTCTTTCGTTATTGAAAATCGAGGAAAACTTAATTAATTTTAGGGCAAAAAAGTCCAATTGGGTTCGATATTGCAGCCAGCCAATTTTGTTACAATGTTGCCCTGACCGCTGCGTGCTGCCGACGAGTCGACACGAGGCCTCCTGTGTAACTGTAATCCTATTCGATTCACACTTAGGCAATGAAGCAGCACGTTTGCCAACGCAAAAAAATATTTTGAAGAGCATGTTCAGTTGATGTAGTCCTCAGGAAGCAAGACTGAATGAATCTTGAAGTTGAATACTAGTTACCATGAAGTGGAAAAACAGACGGCGACACGCCGACAGCGCCTGGAGATGTTTGACAGCTAGTATATGCAGTTACTAATTAACTATCTCCAATTCCACCCTTACTAGATGACCACTCCCCCCCCCCCCCCCACTCCCCACACTAGCTGAATAAAGAAAATAAATTCGGAAGAATGAAAAACCTGGTTTTATAAGAAAAACTCGGTAATTTACATTTGTGGAACCAATGGGTTTTTTTCGTGCTAGTGGGTGTTGGGGCAACAGGTTCATTTTATTTAATTTTTTTTTTTTGTGCAGGGGGAAGGGCTTTTTTAGGGGATATAGTATTACTAAAAGATGACTTTCTGGAGTTAAAATGAAAAAGGCCCCGTGATTTGAGCGTTTCTTTTTCCATTTTGTTTCGATGATAAAATTGACAGCAGAAGTACAGCCGACCGGAGCTCATGAAAACAAAAACAGATTCGCACGTGTGTGCGTCCACTGTTCAGCAAAATCGAGAAAAATAATGGCGACTCCTAATAATCTGACGATCATGGTATAAATAAAATATTCCCAAAGTAGCTTGGTGTACCAAATGTTCACCGCTCGTGGTGAAGTGGTGTTAACCGCGCGTCAAAGGCTTGCTGTTAACACCACTTCACCACTCGTGGTGAACATTTGGTACACCAAGCTAAAATGGGTATATTCTATATGAACGTCACATTAGAACGCATCTGATTGGACGTTACGCTTCTGGGTGATATTATCACGGGTGGAATTTGGATTACGTGTATGAACGTCACACTAGAACGCATATGATTGGGTGTTACGCGTGTGACGTTATCACTTTTATTACACACCCGTAACTGCATTTGTCACGACCACATGGATTTTAGGGGCATGCGGTAATTTTAACCAGAAAGCTCTAGTTCAATCCGATAAAAAGTACCCTTCGCGTGCACAAGTTCTCTCGTTAGACTGGTTCTTATAGTTTGCAGCGTTCAATGGAATATAACCAATGAGAACCATCGGCTATATTTATCTGTCGGAATTACCGATTCTCATTACAAAATTTTTGATGCACAACTGTGCTAAAAACTGTTGAAAGTCATGAAAGACACATGATCTCTGCCAAGAAATTGAACAGTGAAACTCAACCCTTTCTTTCGTTATTGAAAATCGAGGAAAACTTAATTAATTTTAGGGCAAAAAAGTCCAATTGGGTTCGATATTGCAGCCAGCCAATTTTGTTACAATGTTGCCCTGACCGCTGCGTGCTGCCGACGAGTCGACACGAGGCCTCCTGTGTAACTGTAATCCTATTCGATTCACACTTAGGCAATGAAGCAGCACGTTTGCCAACGCAAGAAAATATTTTGAAGAGCATGTTCAGTTGATGTAGTCCTCAGGAAGCAAGACTGAATGAATCTTGAAGTTGAATACTAGTTACCATGAAGTGGAAAAACAGACGGCGACACGCCGACAGCGCCTGGAGATGTTTGACAGCTAGTATATGCAGTTACTAATTAACTATCTCCAATTCCACCCTTACTAGATGACCACTCCCCCCCCCCCCACTCCCCACACTAGCTGAATAAAGAAAATAAATTCGGAAGAATGAAAAACCTGGTTTCATAAGAAAAACTCGGTAATTTACATTTGTGGAACCAATGGGTTTTTTTCGTGCTAGTGGGTGTTGGGGCAACAGGTTCATTTTATTTAATTTTTTTTTTTTGTGCAGGGGGAAGGGCTTTTTTAGGGGATATAGTATTACTAAAAGATGACTTTCTGGAGTTAAAATGAAAAAGGCCCCGTGATTTGAGCGTTTCTTTTTCCATTTTGTTTCGATGATAAAATTGACAGCAGAAGTACAGCCGACCGGAGCTCATGAAAACAAAAACAGATTCGCACGTGTGTGCGTCCACTGTTCAGCAAAATCGAGAAAAATAATGGCGACTCCTAATAATCTGACGATCATGGTATAAATAAAATATTCCCAAAGTAGCTTGGTGTACCAAATGTTCACCGCTCGTGGTGAAGTGGTGTTAACCGCGCGTCAAAGGCTTTCTGTTAACACCACTTCACCACTCGTGGTGAACATTTGGTACACCAAGCTAAAATGGGTATATTCTATATGAACGTCACATTAGAACGCATCTGATTGGACGTTACGCTTCTGGGTGATATTATCACGGGTGGAATTTGGATTACGTGTATGAACGTCACACTAGAACGCATATGATTGGGTGTTACGCGTGTGACGTTATCACTTTTATTACACACCCGTAACTGCATTTGTCACGACCACATGGATTTTAGGGGCATGCGGTAATTTTAACCAGAAAGCTCTAGTTCAATCCGATAAAAAGTACCCTTCGCGTGCACAAGTTCTCTCGTTAGACTGGTTCTTATAGTTTGCAGCGTTCAGTGGAATATAACCAATGAGAACCATCGGCTATATTTATCTGTCGGAATTACCGATACTCATTACAAAATTTTTGATGCACAACTGTGCTAAAAACTGTTGAAAGTCATGAAAGACACATGATCTCTGCCAAGAAATTGAACAGTGAAACTCAACCCTTTCTTTCGTTATTGAAAATCGAGGAAAACTTAATTAATTTTAGGGCAAAAAAGTCCAATTGGGTTCGATATTGCAGCCAGCCAATTTTGTTACAATGTTGCCCTGACCGCTGCGTGCTGCCGACGAGTCGACACGAGGCCTCCTGTGTAACTGTAATCCTATTCGATTCACACTTAGGCAATGAAGCAGCACGTTTGCCAACGCAAAAAAATATTTTGAAGAGCATGTTCAGTTGATGTAGTCCTCAGGAAGCAAGACTGAATGAATCTTGAAGTTGAATACTAGTTACCATGAAGTGGAAAAAACAGACGGCGACACGCCGACAGCGCCTGGAGATGTTTGACAGCTAGTATATGCAGTTACTAATTAACTATCTCCAATTCCACCCTTACTAGATGACCACTCCCCCCCCCCCCCCCCACTCCCCACACTAGCTGAATAAAGAAAATAAATTCGGAAGAATGAAAAACCTGGTTTTATAAGAAAAACTCGGTAATTTACATTTGTGGAACCAATGGTTTTTTTTCGTGCTAGTGGGTGTTGGGGCAACAGGTTCATTTTATTTAATTTTTTTTTTTTTGTGCAGGGGGAAGGGCTTTTTTAGGGGATATAGTATTACTAAAAGATGACTTTCTGGAGTTTGTACTGGGGAAATTAAAAAATGTTACCAGCTACCCACTACAGAAATTCTGAAAAGTCTTGAGTAGGGTGGGAATGAGACCATGAAGAGGGAAAGGGTGGCAAATACATGTGGTCTGATAAATGCAATATATTGTCAATTTTATGAGATGACTTCCATGAAATTCAAAAATAATTATTAGAATATTTAAAACATAGACAATATGACAATATTTTCCAGACACAGATTGATGTGTATTTTTAAATGACTAATTAAGGATTTTTGCTAGTATTTCTGTTTTATACAAGGATATTATTTTGTTTTAATTCTCAGCAACAAAACTTAAATCGAATGCCACCTATGTGACTTAGCTGCATGGGCGTATGAGATGGGGAGGGGGTGAAGCACTCTCACCGCCCCCCCCCCCCTCCCCTTCACCAATGAGCAGTTAATTTTGCAGTTCTCATTGAAAGGGACTGGTATTTTCAGAACAGATTGTTCAGAGGGAGGGGGTATTTTTATAATTTTGGCAAATATCAGGTTAGTGGAAAGAGCATTTTCATAAGCAAATTCGAGGTAAGGGTCTGCATTTTGATTTTGAAACAAAAGTTCATGGCAGTTTGATTGGTCAGCCCCCTTCCCCAAGAAAATGTTCTCCAAAAGCCTATCATTTTAGCCACATTCTATCAGTCCCTCTTTAAAACTACTTACTGAATCAGAATGCAAATTCAGAATACCAAATTCCAAATTTAAGACTGACAAGAAGATATTGGAGCAGACACATAATTTTTTTTTTTTTTTTAAACCAGATACCAATAAAAAATATTGACAGAACCGTTCAGATAACAAACTGGTGAAGTATAGTACTAGTACAAAGTAATGTAAACATTAATCAATCTTTGAAAATATTATCAACCAAAATAAGTTGGAGCTTACTGGATGGTGTGAACCCCCCCCCCCCCCCACGTTCTCTCCCCCCCCCCCCCCCATTATTTCTCTTTCAGCCTCAGACTAAGACTCTTGGATACTGATTTCAAATGTTCACCACTCGTGGTGAACATTTGGCACACCAAGCTACTATGGGTATATTCTATATGAACGTCACATTAGAACGCATCCGATTGGATGTTACGCTTCTGAGTGATATCATCACGGGTGGAATTTGGATTACGCGTATGAACGTCACACTAGAACGCATATGATTGGGTGTTACGCGTGTGACGTTATCACTTGGACGAAATGCTTCGACACAAAGCAGCATCAAAGAAGAAAGTAATAGGACAGCCGAAGGTGATATTTTTCTTCAACATTTAACTCAGATTTAATCGTTGTATAAATACAGAATACAACTCGGGTAAAATACGGGGGGGGGGGGGGGGGGGGGGGGGGGGG
>CM062292.1:485580500-485664356 GCA_031216915.1 Pictodentalium vernedei | reverse complement strand
CAATGAGGGGTCATAACCTATGTTTTGGAGACAAAAAATGAAAATAATAGTTATTCAAGAATTCTTTTCTTATGCAAGTGTCGTCTGCTTTTCATGTTAGGTAAAGGGTTAAAAAAAAACCCCCAAAAAACATTGAAGTCCCCATTACACCCACAGATACATGACACAATTGTTGATTGCATAATTCACTTGTGAAGTTTTCGTTTATAATCAAACCCGGAAATCCCAGTAAATCACACTTTGGAAAGTAATAATTGATATTATTATAACTGTTTTGGATTTGCATGATAATATTATTTATATTGATTTGTGTGGGTTAGATATACGAACTGAATTTGGATTACGCTAGTTTCACATTGATGTATTGGTATCAATCGAACCGATTTGCTGATGTTCTTAGAGATGCTTTGAATAAGACTGATTATTCGAACTGAATTAAATTTTAGAATCTGGATATCGGTGTAATGTCTTGAATGAGACTGATATTGGATATTGAATTAAATTTTAGAATCCGGATGGGGGCGCGGTGGCTCAGTAGGTAGAGGTGCAGGCTGCAAGCCGAGAGGTCCTCGGTTCGAATCCCACCTGCGGCAACCGCGTTGTGTCCTTGGGCAAGACACTTCACCCGCTTTGCCCACGCTGGTGACGCTGTGTACTAAGGCGTACTGCCCGTCGATGGTGCACTTGTCTTCAAGCAATGCTAACCCTGCTTGTGTGGAGTTGATATGTTGGGGAGCTGACAGTTGCTCGCCGTTGCTCGGTGGTTCTCTCCGGGTACTCCGGCTTCCTCCACCCGTAAAACCCCTCATGATTAGTCATTGTGCAGAAATATGTGACCTTAAACACCAAAAAGTAAATAAATAATATTAGAATCCGGATATCGGTGTAATTCCTTGAATGGGACAGATATTGGAATTGAATTAAATTTTAGAATCCGGATATCGGTGTAATTCCTTGAATGAGACTGATATTGGAATTAAATTAAATTTTAGAATCCGGATATCGGTGTAATTCCTTGAATGAGACTGATATTGGAATTGAATTAAATTTTAGAATCCGGATATCGGTGTAATTCCTTGAATGAGACTGATATTGGAATTGAATTAAATTTTAGAATCCGGATATCGGTGTAATGCCTTGAATGAGACTGATTTTGGAATTGAATTAAATTTTAGAATCCCGATATCGGTGTAATTAGAGACTGATATTGGAACTGAATTACATTTTAGAATCCGGATATCAGTGTAAATCTTTGACTGAGACTGATATTGGAACTGAATTAAATTGAAACAGGAATTGAAATGATATCATTGGTTATTTATCAGATGTGATTTTCTTTCCCAGAATGGCTTATTATCAAGCTCGGTTGATATGACTTCAAACTCGTGTGATATGACGCCGATTTCCGATGACATAGACTAACCTAGAATTGCCTCCCTTGATACATTACTAGGCGCAACCAATTTGTTTTGAGCGCAATCGTTCATCGTTTAGTCGTCGATCACAATCAGGACAAAAGGTCGCTCAGCCACACGTCCCAAGAAAAAAGTGCTCAACTCAAGGAATATGGAAACCAAACCCGATTTAAACTTGACCTGTATTTTATGCTGATACACCTACATACCAAATTTTATTTGATTCGGTCAACAACAACTAAATTTATCATCGGGAAACCCCTAAAAATGAACTTTCGAAGTCGAAAAAGGGGCATAACTTTGACAAAAATTGTCGTCAGACCGCACCCCGATTCGAACTGGGCCTGTATTTTATGTTGATACACCTACATATCTAATTTCATTTGATTTGGCCCACTATAACTAAAGTTATCATCGGAAACCAAAGTGAGACGGAAACCGGCTATTTTAATAGTTCCCCCGAAAAAGATTTTTCGGGGGACAAAAATTGGCGTTACCAGGCAAAAGGGAGTAATTTTTGTATGGCGAGTAATTAATGATGGTGATATGTAAGGATGAGGCGGATAAAGAGAAAAAGAAGAGTTGAACTCAAAATTCAGCGCCAAATAAGATTCAAAGTCATAAGGGGAGATTAGTCGAAGTGAGAGACGAGATAGTTCACTTATCTCCAGTGTGGAAGCCGAGATGTTTGGATAGATGAACTGACGAACTATAGGCCTATTTCATTGTTTCATTATTACCGACTCTGACTAAAATATTTGAAAAACTAATTCTAAAGTATCTATTTAGTTATTTCCATAAAAAACAATTTACTGTATGAATTGTATGAATCAGGCTTTCTTCCAGGCCACTGCACAACTTTCCAGTTATTAGAACTCTACCATTCCATTTATTTCTCTCTCTTGATAAACGCCTCCAGACCTATGCAGTTTTCTGCAACATTTCAAAAGCGTTTGAGAGAGTCTGACATAAAGGCCTTGTTTTCAAACTTTGCCATTATGGCATCTCTGGAACCCTTATTGAATGGATTCAGGATTACCTGCACGAAAGAAAGCAAAGGGTTCTCGTCCAAACTACCTTTTCCGACTATTGACTCATTTAAGTTGGAGTCTCAAGGCTCGGTTCTCTGTCCGTTTCTCTTCCTAATCTATATCAATGACATTGCTGAGAGCATCGATGCCTTTGCTAGACTGTATGCCGATGATACCTGTGTAACTTACAACAACAATATTGAAAATCTCCCTCAATCGAAACCTTGGAAAAATTAACACTTGGTCTCTTCAATGACTCGTCTCATTCAACCTTGCTAAGACAAAAGCAGTTCTATTCCACTGTGGCAGTAAATACGAAACAGATTATCCCACATTAATCTTTGATAGCAACCCAGTCTCATTCACTGAAGATCACAAGCACCTGGGATTAATTCTCCAATGTAATCTAACTTGAGACTCCCAGATAACCGAAATATGCAAGAAAGTCAACACCCGTCTATCTTTCCTTCGCAAACTGAAATTCATTTTGAACAGAAAAACCTTGGAACAGATCTATCTTACCTTATTCAACCACTACTAGATTACGGCGACGTAGTGTGGGACTGCGCATCCGAATATTTGATTCAAAATCTTCACAGACTGCAACTTGACGCTGGCTTAACGCGATCTGTCTCTGCTGATCAACTTCTGGCTGAAACGTCGTGCAAAGCACAAATATTGCATTCTTTTCCAAATTATCAACAATGAAACTCCAAATTACCTCAACGCATTGTTACCCCCTCGAACGCACGATATCTCAATGTGTAATCTTCGCAACCCCAACAGATTCACGTATTATTCGGCAAGAACGGAGCGTTTCAAAAAATCATTTTCCCGTCCTCCACAAAAAGCTGGAACAACTTACCAGACGTACTCACTGGAGCCGCAACACTAACGGAGTTCAAACAAACCTATGCCCAATTGAACTGTATTCCCAAACCACCTCTTTACTCCCGTGTGAGGATAAAAGAAAGGCCGACATTTTATACTAACAATTGCGTAATAACTGCAGTGACCTAAACAATGACAAGTTCCAAACTATATTTTGGCCATTCCAAAGTGTATGTGTGGTAATCTCTATGAAAATGCTCATCACTATCTCGTGGTGTGCCCTCGATACACTGACCCCAGGAATACACCACTTGATTCTCTTCGAGATTTTGATATATCATCCGAAACCGATCTCTTGTACGGTGAACCCACACTGACAACAAAACAAAACGAATATATCTTTCTGAAAACACAAGCGTTCATCCTAGCTAGTGGCCGCTTCAGGTGAGTCATTATATTCTCGGACTAGCCACTCTCTTGCACTAGACGAAACGTTCTATAAACGTCAATTCCCTCACCCTTTAACTTGCCATTCAAGAGCTTTCGTAGAGAAAATCAACAGTGCCCAGCCCTATGTATTCCCTGAGTCGGTTTCTGCCGTTGTCGTTGTGGTAATTGGTGTAGTAATGGTTGGCGTATTAGATATAATGTTTGGTGTTGTAGTTCTATGTCGAACACTACAACTACTACACCGACAACTCGTCCCATGAGGTCCAATGTGTTCTATGTGCCAGTAGGCACATAGAACACATTGGAACTCAGGGGACGAACTACCACGCCAACCACTACTCTATCATTCACTTCTACACTAACCACACCAACCACTTCTACCAAAACAGCAATTACTATACAAACCGTTACTACACAAACGACCACAACTACTATGTCAACAACTACTCTATTAACTTCTACAACTCCATCCACAAATCTACTACATCGAAACCAGGACAAGACCACCAACCACCAAACTATCACACCAACAACTACAACCACAGCGCAAATAGCCGCAATTACTCCACCAACCACTATACCTACAGAACCACTACATCCACAACACCAATCACTACAACGAACCAACCACCATACCTTCAGAACCACTACATCTACAACACCAATCACTACAACGAACCATCCACTATACCTACAGAACCACTACATCTACAACACCAATCACTACAACGAACCATCCACTATACCTACAGAACCACTACATCTACAACACCAATCACTACAACGAACCATCCACTATACCTACAGAACCACTACATCTACAACACCAATCACTATAACGAACCAACCACTATACCTACAGAACCACTACATCTACAACACCAATCACTACAACGAACCATCCACTATACCTACAGAACCACTACATCTACAACACCAATCACTATACCTACAGAACCACTACATCTACAACACCAATCACTACAACGAACCATCCACTATACCTACAGAACCACTACATCTACAACACCAATCACTACAACGAACCATCCACTATACCTATAGAACCACTACATCTACAACACCAATCACTATACCTACAGAACCACTACATCTACAACACCAATCACTACAACGAACCATCCACTATACCTACAGAACCACTACATCTACAACACCAATCACTACAACGAACCATCCACTATACCTACAGAACCACTACATCTACAACACCAATCACTACAACGAACCATCCACTATACCTACAGAACCACTACATCTACAACACAATCACTATACCTACAGAACCACTACATCTACAACACCAATCACTACAACGAACCATCCACTATACCTACAGAACCACTACATCTACAACACCAATCACTACAACGAACCATCCACTATACCTACAGAACCACTACATCTACAACACCAATCACTACAACGAACCATCCACTATACCTACAGAACCACTACATCTACAACACCAATCACTACAAGGAAACCAACCTTTGTAACACCCCTGTTGCTTGTTATGCTTTGCTACTACACTTACAACTATATCACCAACAACTACTATAACTAAACTAACAGCATCACCAACCACTACAACACCAACTATTACACTAACAACGGCGACACCAACCAGAACAACACAAACCACTTCAACTGCAACAACCTCCACAATACCAACCACTACCACCACTAAACTGACCATAGCTGCAACACCAACTACGTTTAACAATAGTCACAACACCAATAGCCACACTAACAATTACTTGACCCAAAACAAGTACCACAACACCATTTACTACAACCAACAAACACAACTACAATACCAACAACTTCAAGCACCACTTCAACCACCACATCTACAAAACCCACACAACACCTGCAGTACGTGGAGAGTGGATTGTAACCAAATCACCCGGGGTTGAGTTGTCATCCAAAGTATCACTTTCAAATTCTGTACATGTGAACAAAAACACAAGCAATGTTTCAGCTAATGGACCACCGGGTATAACCCGGAGATCCAATGTCTGGAACATCCCCTGTGCTTGTTATGCATTGCAACAAATTTGCAGTTATGGCTTGGGTGGAATCTCCACTCTGCAGGTGAATTAGTGATAATACACTCTCCACGTACTGGACCACTACAGAGCTTTGACTTCAACAACCACAACTACAACACTAAACACAGCAGCAATACTAAAACCTCAACACCAACAACTGCAGTTACGACACCAACAACCTCAACATTAATTATCACTGCCACCAGCCACTACAACTACTAAACCAACTACTAAACAAACATACCACTACACCATCAACCACAACATTAATTATCACTACTACCAGTCACTACAACTACTAAACCAACTACTAAACAAACACACCACTACACTATCAACCACAGCAGGTACTACATATGTGTTTCACCAACAACCACAAACTTGAGTTCACAATAATGGAAGGTACTCCTCAAAAGTCCCCGAGTCACTATTTTCCTCAGCCCTCAAATGTCCTGAGCAGTTCCCAAAGCTTGATCCTCAATAGTCCACACACCCTTATCTTCTAATATCAGTTCCCTGTACTTGAAATATATAGTTCCCAGAGCACGTTCCTTTGAGACTGTCCTCAATAGTAAGCAAATATCCACACTAGTCCAGACTTGACCTCGGGAGTCACAAAGACGGCATTAAACTGGGACCTAGGAGTCATAAAGGCTATAATGTAGGAACTATTGGGGATCTTCTATGGTACTGGAGTTCGCTCCAGAATACTGCAGAATACTCCAAATTGAGTGAAACAGCAGAATACCAATAGGGCGGTGCAGAAGTAAAGGGCTTTGGACCAAAGGCAGGTGTAAGTTATTCTCAAGGCTAAAAGACCCAAACTAAACAACCAAGTATCATCAAAATATCGAACACCAAAGCAATAAAAACTATACGCAGCAACACAGAATAGTAAAAAGCATAATATAGCTCCCAGTGATAACGTTAGACTAACAGGGACAGGCACAATCCATCCTATACTACAGTTCTAGACAACCGAGCGTACATCACATAACCGCATGGCACGATAATATATTATTATTATAAGTATTATATTGTAATACGATACTTTCCAAAATGTGATTTACTGGGATTTCCGGGTTTGATTAAAAACGAAAACTTCACAAGTGAATTATGCATCAACAATTGTGTCATGTATCCGTGCGCGCAAACGAAGACGCTTTGCCGTGGATGTGATGGGGACTTCATTGTTTTTGGGTTTTTTTTAACTCTTTACCTAATATGAAAAGCAGACAACACTTGCAAAAAAAATTCTTGAATAGCTATTATTTTCATTTCTTGTCTCAAAAACATAGGTTATGACCCCTCATTGGAACGAGCTCGACGAGCTCGTTCCAGTGAGGGAGTCATAACCTATGCTTTAGAGACACAAAATGAAAAAAATAATGAAAATTAATTGGCGATTTTTGAGAATAGCGCTGCCCGTTACGTTAGGTAAAGGGTTAAATAATATAATTATCGTTAATAATGAAAAGTAATAAACAGATTAATCGCTTGACTGGACTGGTTACGTGAAATAATTCATTCGAGGCGAGGGACTATATTGTAAAACACTCGTGCGCATTCGCGCACTCGTGTTTATACAATGTCCCTCACCTCTCATGAATTATTTCACGTAACCAATCCAGTCAAGTGATTACTCTCTATATATTGTTAATAATTTGTAATTACAAGATATTAAATTGTAACTACACTTTAGGTAACTTGTAATTAAAAGTTATGTAACTTGGAATTTCGAGATAATAATTTGTAATTACAAGATAGTATCATGCAATTACAATTTAGTATCTTGTAAGTACAAGTTGATATCTTGTAATAACAAGATAATAACTGAAGGTCACTGGCCGTTTTATGCTTTCATTGTGTTTTACACACTGAAATCAGTTGGGTTAAAAATCAACCCAAATCTAATGGGTTCAGTGAATATGAACTCAGTTGGGTTCATATTCACTCAACCCAGTTGATTTGGGTTAATTTTGAACCCAGCTGATTTTAGAGTGTATATCGGTATGTGCTCGGTGTTAGTAACCTAAGGCAGAGTTATTCGTATGATATTGAACTTCTCGGCGCATCTCGTGACCAACCAAATCGGTAGATTTTCCTCTCATGGGAAACGAACCGCAATGCTAAGGCAGGGTCTGCTCTCGAGAAATGCAGATGGTCATTGGGGGCTTAAATAATGTTAGAATCCCGACGCCCCTGTCACGAGAGAGTATTAGTGAGCTTATCTACGTCTACAGTCAGTCATTAACTACGCACTTCAAATATTTACTCGATGATGTGTACCGTGAAATTCATTTTAACGCTAGGTGATTTTTTTCTGTTGGTCACAATATAACCAACCAACCATCAGTTTAAAAACGTAAACACATTCTAACCGTAATCTAGTGGTATAGGCAATTAGGAAAGCGAAGACCACGTGACAAGTGGTGTAAATAAGGTGTGAGGTGGAGTGGGGGTTGGGGCTGACACCCCTCCAATACTTTTTCCATGCGGAACACATTTTCGTCTGGACTGGAGTCTCGGATATTTTTTTGAAACCATATTTTATTTCGAAATCAAAATGGTTTGGTAAACAGGCTAAGCCTCTTTATATTCCACACCGTTAGAAATTACAAACAATAATGGTGCTTGAAAGGGTGCTGTGTGCAGAGGCAGCAGTCTGTTGTGATTGTTTGATGTGTGATGCATTTGTAACTGTATAAATTTATCTTATCTTATCCCATGGGCGGGTGATAACCTCTACTCAAATCTCTTCATTTCTTCAATATACTTTTGGAAGGCCACAAAGAATCTTTGATTAACTGTATTGGGCCACTCTAGATTACCGTAAGTATATAATTGATATTGCCTATTAGGTTCTCAATGCTTAGAAGAAAAGACTGTCGCTGGATGCGGAAGTCAGGTCACGATGAGATGAAGTGAGCTGCATGAGCTGCATCCTCATAATCGTTTCCGTACGAACATTTAGGCTCATTTATTTAAAAACGTTCGAATTTATGAGCATTCAGATCCCTGCATCTCATCCTTAGTTTGCTATGCAATATTTGACCCCTCCTACAACCCGCACGGTAACACCCTGGGACCACCCTGTCATTTCTTCGAAGGGCACCTTTCAGAGATTCCAGGGAATCACAGGGTAACATGTCCGCACCCAGGTTGTTCCCTAATTTCACGACAGAACGCGGAAATGAATCAGAAAATAGTCTGGTGCAGGGCTGGGAAGAGTTAAAAATTTCCTTAACACGTTAACGTGTTAAATATTTCTGCGTTAACGAGTTAAATGACGTTAATGTTAACATGAACAAAATTTTAATAACTTCGGCCATTTTTATTGATTTGAATTTAAATATAATTGAACTTACGTACAATTCTTCTCTTGAGTTCCAATGTTTTCTATGTGCCTACTGACAGCCTACTGACACATAGAACACATTGGAACTCAGGGGACGAGTAGTTAATATAGTTCTCTCAGGTTATCGTCAATTCCAACATTCAGCGATGTTTTCAATTAAGAATATCCTAAGAAAGAGACATCCGCCGTTGCTCGAATACCAGTCCTTACACGGAAAATATGCATTCGGATGAAGCTGATATTGCTGATATCGTCAAAAATGGGCGGGTCAATTTCGTCAGCGTTGGTAGGAGGGCTTCAATGGTCTCTCCACCAAATCATTGGGTCGCCTATAATTGACGGACATCTAAATTATTCGTGTTCTTCAATTTCGTCAAATGGCGCAAGAATTCGACGTCATCGGCACGCGCGATCAGGCTTGGGTAAACACAAGATTACGACGCAATGCTACATATTATACAATTATTATCTTCAAAGCTAAACGTTATTAACTTGGTTAAAAAAATTTTAACGTTGTTAAAATAATTTAACACGTTAACGTTTGAAACGTTAACTGCTCCCAGCCCTGGTCTGGTGTAACGCTGTATTTCACGCAGGTTATGTTAGGAATCTGTCTGGGTATCATAAGCGTAAGATATGATGGAGCGTTTCCAGATATGAGTTTGTACACCAGGATTATTTTTGTCTTTTCCTTCTTTATTTCAAAGTGATAAAACCTGTCTCTTCATAAATTGCGTTATGACTAGCGCCTCTAGATGCACCACAAATTGTGCGGAGAGAATGTTGTTGTAAGTTTTTTAGTATGGTAGTTAGGTTTTCCCTACAGTTGTTCTAAATAACATCTGCATAGTCAAAAAGCGGGATCATAAAGCTGGTATACAGAGTTTCCAACTTTGATCTCGACAATCACTTAGATAGCTTTTGGACCAAGACAGTAAACTTTCCCCTACCCCAACTGCATGAGGTTTATGCAGAAGACATGCCTGCCAGACTTTATCAAACGCTTTACTCATATCACAGAATACACACCAGACTTGTTTACCGTCGACAAGTGCCCATTTAATGTAGTTATCAAGAAACACCAATTGATACACTACCCCACCCGCTGGTTTAAATTATAAGTTTGTTAGGTGGTTATTTCAATTATATACAAACAGACGCGATTAATGACTATCTTTTCGAGAACCTTGCTGCGACCACAGGTCAGTGAGAAGGGGCGATATTTTTCCTTTTTGTTACGGGATAATTTTTATGAACTGGCATAACATTTGACCGTTTGCAAATGGCAGGAAACTCGCAGGTTGTAAATGATAAGTCAAACAACCTATGCAAAAAATGCTTCAAAATTACATTATTAATTACATCTGGTGTCTAATTTCGATAAAAGTCTTTCAACCTCCGAAACGGTTGTTTCTACATTACCAATAGAAGTATCTATTTATTACATACCTGTTCTATATAATCTCCATATATACAGCAGCACTAAACCTACTCTATATAATCCCCATATCTACAGCAGCACTCAACCTGTTCTATATACACCCCATATCTATAGCAGCACTAAATCTGTTCCATATAATCCCCATATCTACAGCAGCACTAAACATGTTCTACATAATCCCCATATCTACAGCAGCACTAAACCTGTTCTGTATAATCCCCATATCTACAGCAGCACTAAACCTGTTCTATATACTCCCCATATCTACAGCAGCACTAAACCTGTTCTACATAATCCCCATATCTACAGCAGCACTAAACCTGTTCTGTATAATCCCCATATCTACAGCAGAACTAAACCTGTTCTATATACTCCCCATATCTACAGCAGCACTAAACCTGTTCTACATAATCCTCATATCTACAGCATCACTAAACTGTTCTATATACTCCCCATATCTACAGCAGCACTAAACCTGTTCTATATACTCCCCATATCTACAGCAGCACTAAACTGTTCTATATACTCCCCATATCTACAGCAGCACTAAACCTGTTCTATATACTCCCCATATCTACAGCAGTACTAAACCTGTTCTATATAATCCTCATATCTACAGCAGCACTAAACTGTTCTATATACTCCCCATATCTACAGCAGCACTAAACCTGTTCTACATAATCCCCATATCTACAGCAGCACTAAACCTGTTCTACATAATCCCCATATCTACAGCAGCACTAAACCTGTTCTATATAATCCCCATATCTACAGCAGCACTAAACCTGTTCGGTATAATCCCCATTCATATCTACAGCAGCACTAAACCTGTTCTATATACTCCCCATATCTACAGCAGCACTAAACCTGTTCTACATAATCCCCATATCTACAGCAGCACTAAACCTGTTCTGTATAATCCCCATTCATATCTACAGCAGCACTAAACCTGTTCTATATACTCCCCATATCTACAGCAGCACTAAACCTGTTCTATATAATCCTCATATCTACAGCAGCACTAAACCTGTTCTATATACTCCCCATATCTACAGCAGCACTAAACCTGTTTTATATAATCCCCATATCTACAGCAGCACTAAATCTGTTCTATATAATCCCCATATCTACAGCAGCACTAAATATGTTCTATATAATCCCTATATCTACAGCAGCACTAAACCTGTTCTATATAATCCCCATCTACAGCAGCACTAAACCTGTTCTATATAATCCCCATATCTACAGCAGTTACTAAACCTGTTCTATATAATCCCCATATCTACAGCAGCACTAAACCTGTTCTATATAATCCCCATATCTACAGCATCACTAAACCTGTTCTATATAATCCCTATATCTACAGCAGCACTAAACCTGTTCTATATAATCCCCATATCTACAGCAGCACTAAACCTGTTCTATATAATCCCCATCTACAGCAGCACTAAACCTGTTCTATATAATCCCCATATCTACAACAGCACCAAACCTGTTCTATGTAATCCACATCTACAGCAGCACTGAACCTGTTCTATATAATCCCCATATCTACAGCAGCACTAAACCTGTTCTATATAATCCCCATCTACAGCAGCACTGAACCTGTTCTATATAATCCCCATATCTACAGCAGCACTAAACCTGTTCTATATAATCCCCATATCTACAGCATCACTAAACCTGTTCTATATAATCCCTATATCTACAGAAGCACTAAACCTGTTCTATATAATCCCCATATCTACAGCAGCACTAAACCTGTTCTATATAATCCCCATATCTACAGCATCACCAAACCTGTTCTATATAATCCCTATATCTACAGAAGCACTAAACCTGTTCTATATAATCCCCATATCTACAGCAGCACTAAACCTGTTCTATATAATCCCCATATCTACAGCATCACTAAACCTGTTCTATATAATCCCTATATCTACAGAAGCACTAAACCTGTTCTATATAATCCCCATATCTACAGCAGCACTAAACCTGTTCTATATAATCCCCATATCTACAGCATCACTAAACCTGTTCTATATAATCCCTATATCTACAGAAGCACTAAACCTGTTCTATATAATCCCTATATCTACAGCAGCACTAAACCTGTTCTATATAATCCCCATATCTACAGCAGCACTAAACCTGTTCTATATAATCCCCATCTACAGCAGCACTAAACCTGTTCTATATAATCCGCATATCTACAACAGCACTAAACCTGTTCTATGTAATCCACATCTACAGCAGCACTGAACCTGTTCTATATAATCCCCATATCTACAGCAGCACTAAACCTGTTCTATATAATCCCCATCTACAGCAGCACTGAACCTGTTCTATATAATCCCCATATCTACAGCAGCACTAAACCTGTTCTATATAATCCCCATATCTACAGCACCACTAAACCTGTTCTATATAATCCCTATATCTACAGAAGCACTAAACCTGTTCTATATAATCCCCATATCTACAGCAGCACTAAACCTGTTCTATATAATCCCCATATCTACAGCATCACTAAACCTGTTCTATATAATCCCTATATCTACAGAAGCACTAAACCTGTTCTATATAATCCCCATATCTACAGCAGCACTAAACCTGTTCTATATAATCCCCATATCTACAGCATCACTAAACCTGTTCTATATAATCCCTATATCTACAGAAGCACTAAACCTGTTCTATATAATCCCCATATGTACAGCAGCACTAAACCTGTTCTATATAATCCCCATATCTACAGCATCACTAAACCTGTTCTATATAATCCGCATATCTACAACAGCACTAAACCTGTTCTATGTAATCCACATCTACAGCAGCACTGAACCTGTTCTATATAATCCCCATATCTACAGCAGCACTAAACCTGTTCTATATAATCCCCATCTACAGCAGCACTGAACCTGTTCTATATAATCCCCATATCTACAGCAGCACTAAACCTGTTCTATATAATCCCCATATCTACAGCATCACTAAACCTGTTCTATATAATCCCTATATCTACAGAAGCACTAAACCTGTTCTATATAATCCCCATATCTACAGCAGCACTAAACCTGTTCTATATAATCCCCATATCTACAGCATCACTAAACCTGTTCTATATAATCCCTATATCTACAGAAGCACTAAACCTGTTCTATATAATCCCCATATCTACAGCAGCACTAAACCTGTTCTATATAATCCCCATATCTACAGCATCACTAAACCTGTTCTATATAATCCCTATATCTACAGAAGCACTAAACCTGTTCTATATAATCCCTATATCTACAGCAGCACTAAACCTGTTTTATATAATATCCCTTTATCTACAGCAGCACTAAACCTGTTCTATATAATCCCCATCTACAGCAGCACTAAACCTGTTCTATATAATCACCACATCTACAGCAGCACTAAACCTGTTCTATATAATCCCCATATCTACAGCAGCACTAAACCTGTTCTATATAATCCCCATCTACAGCAGCACTAAACCGTGTGGAAAATGAAAATCTCTTCCGCACGTATGTGTAGAACGGAAATCGTTGACAGACTATTTTTAAATAGAAACGAAATTTCACTGAAATTTTCTACAAATCGTGCAACGCAATTACAATTTAAATCGCTAGCGATAGCTAAAAGTTGTCCCCTGAGTTCCAATGTGTTCTGTGTGCCGGTAATAGTAACACGGATTTCCTTCGCAAAGTTGGATGGCGATAAAATGTGTTCGTTTTGTTGATAGTTTGTCAAATGTTCTTGTGATAATTGTTTTTATAGACATTGAAAAGATGTGCAGTTCCAGTCGGGTCACTGACTACATTTTCCCCTTCAAGCAATGATGGAAAAATATTGCTGACATTACATTGTTCTTATGAGAAGTTGTTTTTTAAACATTTCCACCATTGCTTGGAAGATGGCATTCTGGTCGATGCAGATTGCTGAATTTTAACACCTAAATCTTTTTTAGTCTGCCTTCCACATTCTGTAGTACAATTTCTCAAACTTCTAAATTCACGCCAATCGCGTGGATCATTTGTCCGTCTGGCTTTGTAATGTGCTTTGTTTCGTATCCAAATTTCCTAAGGACAAAGGAAGTCATTCAAGGTCTATCCTTCGGTCGGACAACTATTATTTTTGATGGAATAAAAGATCTTGCTGTTTTTGTGATATATGCTGTAATGTTTTGGGTAATTTCATCAACACATCGACTGAATAAAAATGAGTTCCAGTTTGTATTAGAAAATGCGTTTGACTGACCAATTACGTCCATGTTGCTATATATTCTTATATATTGAGGAGTTTATCAGGTTTGAATTAATAAATAAAACCACCCCACCACTCTCTCCATCTTTTCTTATAGTATGATCCCCTGGACATTTGATGTCATTGATATCAATAGTAGCACTTAAAAGCGATTCAGTGATAGCACTGACATCAAATTTCCCAAACTCTGCGTGAATTTGATTCACTTTGTTTCGAATACCTTTGGCATTCAAATGGTCAAACCTGGATTCAGTTCCACGTCTCCACTGAGTATCAATGTGCAATATATTATAGCGCCTAGACTCCCCGTCCATGGGACAAAACATCATCTTAATCTTTATAAAAGACCAGTTTGCGTATACTTTCTGCCATCTATATCTACGGTTGTCAGACCGACCAATCCTGGCACGGTATGTCGTGAGATTAAACGTCATGACAGGTGAAAAATTCATTAACTAAATACAAACAGAAACAATACCATGGAAGGTCAAGAAAGTTTCCGAAAGAGTTCACCGATGCGAAACCATATTCGTTCTTCGAACAAACAAAATGACTGTGGCTCTGTGTGAGAGTAGATTCTATCCTCTGGAAATATTATCCACCCAGATAAAAATGGAAATATGGTGCCCCGGAAACTATTTCCAGTGGGGTAGTATTTACTGTTGCACCTCCTCCATATTTTGTGCAAGAGCAAAATCCATATACGGAAATAATGAAATTTGTCATAAATGACAGATATTGTTGGTACATAAATGTTTGACTTGATTCATTTTGCAATTTTATAACTGGATCAAATACGACTTGCAAACATATATAGAGGGTCCATTAACCTTTTACCCAACGAATCGCCCGCATCCGTCCGCGTAATATGCAAATTCAGCAGTTGAAGAAATATTATTTTTCAAAAAATTTCAACAAAACCATATCATATGACCCCTCGTTGGAACGAGCTCGTCGAGCTCGTTCCAACGAGGGGTCACATGATATGGTTTTGTTGAAATTTTTTGAAAAATTTGAAAAAATGATATTTAAAATAATAAATTTTGATATCGTCTGCTTTGGGTAAAGGGTTAAACTAAATCCTATTACACGCGGATGAGAATTCAAAATTAGACAGGAATTTGAAAGTGACGATTCAAAGGTGAAGAAATTTGCAGACTAGAAGAACAAGACAGACTTGCACTTTGAATCGTTCAGAGGAAGGATCTGCATAATGTGCGACCTTAATCTCCCTGTTTGTTTTATGAAGTAATTCAAGAAAAGAAATGGGTTTACTTCTTACACGGCGATCGCACTAACCGTCCGACCTTCTACCTCATAACATCCAAGCCAACACATGCTTGCTGTCATTTTTGAAAACCCCAAGCAAAACACCATGTTCTCTTATGAATATTAATAAGAAAGTACACACTGCTCTACTGAACTGAGGATCACTTTAACACTATAGCGGATTGATGCAGCGGAAAGTGAACTATATTTTGTAACGTTTTATTATTAATATTCATTCATGAAAAATAATGTCTACCATGACATCGTTTAACAAAGATCATTTTTTTTACTGAACATTACTTGAAGGAAATGCTGGACTAAATCATATGGGAAATGTTTTTCAGTAGTAATTTTTATGTAAATTCACCATTACCTTGTACAAATCTCCGCGTGCCAGCTATGGATGCAGTAGTAATCCACAGCATATTAGACACCTAAGGTACGGTTGAAAGAGTTAACCCAAGGGCTGCCATTCTATAGCCACTTACACAGCTTCCACCAATACCTCGCGTGACCATATCAGTTATAAGTAAAACACACGCAAGACATCGGCAGCTCTATTAACCCACATCTTTTTACTGGTGTAATAATTTTATAATATCCTGTACGAAACATATTTACATTTCTAATTACATTTTTACATTTGCCATACACCATATACATTAACTCAGAAAACATTTTCTCATTTTTCGGTGCAAAGCCCTCAACAATCAGAAATGGTTTACCGGAGATTTTTTGAGAGTAATGGCTTGACTGGACTTGTTACGTGAAATAATTCATGAGAGGTGAGGGACGTTGTACAAACACGAGTGCGCGAATGCGCACGAGTGTTTTACAATATAGTCCCTCGCCTCGAATGAATTATTTCACGTACCAGTCCAGTCAAGCGGTCACTCTGTTTATTACTTTTCATTATTAACATAATTATATTATTTAACCCTTTACCTAACGTAACGGGAAGCGCACTTCTCAAAAATCGCCAATTAATTTCCATTATATTTTCATTTTTTGTCTCTAAAACATAGGTTATGACCCCCATTGAAACGAGCTCGTCGAGCTCGTTTCAATGGGGGTCATAACCTATGTATTTTTAAGACAAAAAATGAAAATAATTAGCTATTCAAGAATTTTTTTGCAAGTGTCGTCTACTTTTCATATTAGGTAAAGGGTTAAAAAAACAAAAAACAATGAAGTCCCCATTATATCGCGACAAAGCGTCTTCGTTTGCGCGCACGGATACATGACACTATAATTGTTGATTGCATAATTCACTTGTGAAATTATCGTTTATAATCAAACCCGGAAATCCCAGTAAATCACACTTTGGAAAGTAATAAAAAGTTACCTTTCTGTTACGAAATTTATTTAGGCTCTGTGTATTGCAGAAAACCGAACATAGTAATAAATGCTGTGTGAAAAAAAAATTGAATGCGTGAATACTACCGCTAACTGGGTCATTAGTAATAACAGTTTCCAGACATCATTCTCATAATAGGCGACATGAACTTGTTTCCATCTTTAACCCTTTGAAACCTAGAGGTCGCTTTTCCGGCCTAGGAACCTGATACGTCATACTTTCATTAAGTAGGATGGTTGCTAAGTGAATGTGTGGGGAGACCAATCAATATTTTCAACGTGCAGCCCTAAGGCTGCCCGTTGAAAATATTAATTGGTCTACCTCAAATAATGAACATGGACTCTTCCAATTGCTGCCATTGAATTGACATGGAACATATCACCAGGGTTCAAACGGTTAACCCCTTAACTCATAAAGTACATGTTATCATGACTGAATCCTAACTGACCATTATTTTTTTAAATTTGAAATAAATAATACTAGCATGGGGTGGAGTGGGTAGGAGGGAGGGGATTGGTTTTACTTAGAGTTTGATTACTCCAAAGTTATATTTCCTGTTAGAAAACTACAATCGGCAAGGTTTTTGTAGTTTAAATAGAAATGTAACTTACAGAAGATGTGCTTGTATCGTAGTTAAGACATAAATATATTGAGTCAAAAAAGAAAGTATAATAAACTTTGAGGAGCAATTTTTTTAGTATTACCGACTTTAATCCCAAACAAATTATTGTAAATTCATATTTCAAGTCTAACTGTATGAATTTGCATAATTTCATGTTCTTATTGTTGTCAGCGTCACGTCAGGACGTCACAATTCAGACATGGGGTGAAATGAAAAGTTCACACATGCAGTCAATAGCGCGTATGTCCATCGTTTGCCTCTTGGATGGCAAGACATCGACGGCGCATGGACCTGATGAGTCTCTGGATGTCTCCCTGTGGTACTGCGTTCCACTCCTGCCTTAGAACATTGCGTAAATCGGCTAATGTCTGAATATCATGAAGTCTTACCCGACGATCCAGTTGATCCCAAAGCTGCTCGATTGGCGACAAATCTGGCGAAAGTGCGGGCCAGGGAAGAAGTTCGATGCTCTGCTCCTCAAGAAAGTCACGGCAGATACGCGCCACGTGACATCGGGCATTGTCTTGCTGGAATAACTGCAATCCGACGTTAGCGTTGAACAACATGGTGCAAGGAAATTCCTGCCCAAACCATTACACTACCCCCGAAACGGTCGCATTTCCGCACGCAAGCATCAGAAAACCGTTCTCCTCGTCGGCGATACACTCTTGCCCTACCATCTGCGCGCCATAAACAAAATCGTGATTCATCACTAAAAGGAGCTGTGCTCCAACGCTGCTGAGTCCAACGAACACGCTGACGTACCCATTCCATTCTGACGGTACGATGACGTTGGGTAAGGATTGATCCTTGGTAAGGACGCCTACTTCGGCTGTCGTGTTCAGCGAGTCTGTTGCGGACAGTTTGTGCACTGATTCTATTGTTAGTTCTACCAGGAGTAATTGCTGCTGTCCTCGTCGCCGGAAGGAAGCGATCCCGCAAGTGAGACGTCCTGATGTGTCGGTTTTGTGCAGGGGTCGTAACTCTTGGTCGACCTGAACGCGGTCGGTCGGCAGTACATCCAGTGGTTCTACACCTTCCAATGAGACGGTATATAGTGGCCACAGTGACTCCGAACACAGCATCGAGCCCATCTGGAGGTATCCCAGCCTCATGCATACCAATGGCACGTAACCTCTGATTTTCGGTTAACCTTGGCATTTTTTTAAAATGTCGGAAGACAAAAACTAGCGTGTTTTCTCAATTACTCAGGCTCTCTAGCACAACATAACACAAAGAAAGTCGTCGGTCACCCATTCAATTTGACATTCTTGTGTAGCACGTGCTATTTTGAAATCCGTCGCAAAATTGTATACGGTTGGGTGGACAACAACATGTCATAAAACTCTTTGCATGACTTCTTGTCCACAAACATGCAACATTAGAACTATTATATTTCATCCTTTATGCTATTTTTCACATTTGTTTCTATTATACTTTCTTTTTTGACTCAGTATATAAAGTCATACTAGGGAGGCCGTTTATACTTTTAAAGTATACTTGAGAGATTTCACACACTACTTGCCAGTGTTTGAGTAACTTATATATGAATTAGTTATATAATAAGTATAAAGATGGGTGGGGCCAAACGTTATACAGTTAAAACTAGAAGTCCTGTCACGAGTGGTGCGCTTATCTAGGCTTAATTGCGCGTTAGAATTGCGCGCAATTGCCATATCGAATGGCATCCAAAGCACGGCAGGTTCTCCCGGTTACTCATAGCAAACACAGGCAAAGTTTCTGCCAATGGACCTCCGGGTTACCCGGAGGTCCATTGGCTGAAAAATTGCTTGTGCACAGGCCATATGTACAGAATTTGATAGCCTTTCTAGATTAACGATCAGATCGACGTGCTATTTGTGCGCGTTTCATGACAGGACTTCTAGTTTTAACTGTATGTGCATGTGATTCACATTGGACCACCCATGGCACGGGCAGCGAGTATCAACAGGTAAATAATGACAGGGGAAATGCAACACTTTGATCCAAATAGTCCACCAAACAATTATTTACTGAAAAGTTAAAGGTATATTCGCTGGATTCAGCGAATATGAACCCAGTTGGGTCCACATGCACCCAACCAAGTTAATTTGGGTTAATTAATTGATTTTAGAGTGTGTGTCGGCATGTACTCGGTGTACGTAACCAAAGACAAGAGTTATTCGTACGAATTGAACCTCTCACCGCATCTTGTGACCAATCAAATCAATAGATTTTCCTCTCAAGGGAAATAAACCGCAAGGCAGAGGCAGGGTCTACACTCGAGAAGTACAGATGACTTAATATCCACGTCGCGTGCGTTTCACGATACACGGAGGTCGCTGGAGCCTAAATTGTTCGAACCCAGACGTCCCTGTCACGAGAGAGTATTTATGCACTTATCTGCGTCTGCAATCCGTAACGAGCTGTGCACATCAAATATTTACTCGATAATGAGTACCGTGAAATCATTTTTAATTTAAAGTGTTTTTTTTCTGTTGGTCACAACAATATATCCAATCAACCATCAGTTTAGAAACGTAAACGCATTGTAACCTAATTTAGTTGTACAGCAATTAGGAAAGCGGAGGCCGGGTGACAAGGGGAGTAAATAAGATGTGGGGTGGGGGGTGGAGCTAACACCCCTCCAATAATTTTTCGTTCTTTGAATTTTTTCGATTTTCATTTGGACTGGAGTCTTAGATATCGATGCGTTCTTTGTAGTTATCAAATATTTTCTAACGACTATTACATAAATACATCCACAAGATATATAGTCCCTACTGATTCTATCATATCCTTTCTCACGGCTACTACTTAAATAGATCGACAAGATATATAGTCCCGACTGACTTTATCACACTGTACACTGAGGATTGACAAGCCATAGCAATCTTTTAGATGTTAGGCGTCAGCGGGAGTGGCATCTCGATTGTTTTCAGTCTACAATTCCCATTACGGGTATAGTACCCTAACCACTGAATATTTACGTGTTGCGACCCATATTTATTGATACACTATTTCTTTTTATTATTTTTATTTTTTTTTTTTTGTCTTTTTATTTTTGTTTTGTTTTGTTTTTTTCTTTTTTTTTCTTGTTCATAACTGATGCCCTAATGATGTATATGCATAGGCGAATGTGTGCGCGTGTAATTGGGCAGTATTATACACACTCTGTACTCCTTATAATCCCATCTTACATCTGTAATACTTAACGCTTCCCACAACAGAATCTCCTCTTGTGATCGAACTAAAATAACTCAGCCGGCGAAAATAGGAAGAAAGGTTTGCCATGAGCAGTATTAACATTATTCCACCGACATTGCTCGCTGTCTCACACAATCCTGACAACAGCATACAACTCTTCTTGCAAAATGCTTGCTCAGTCACACTGGTAAGTTTTATTGGTTTATTCCTTGGTAGAGTGGCCCTTTTTGTGACATTTGATAATGGCTAACACTATTACACTTGATGAGATACAGAGCAGCAGCTCATTTGACTTTATTTCTCACTTTAATGATGTAATTACCGATAATGAGAACTCTCCCTTCGCTATCGAAGAACATAGTTGTGAATACTACACCCCTGAGCGCTTTAGTAATGAGATCTCAAAAAAGCCCAACTCGCTCACGCTCTTGAACCTAAACTGCCGAATCCTAGATGCTAACTGGGAGCCCTTCCATATCCTAATATGTGGCCTTCAGTCTGAATCAAATTTCTTAGACATCATAGGTTTGACAGAAACGTTCAGTGTGAAAGAAAATATTACCTACTCACTTGATGGCTACCACCCCTTGATTACTCGGCTGCGATCTAGTAACGATGACGGAAGGGGAGGTGTAGGACTTTTTATTAAGGATACCATCCCTTTTAAAGTCCGAGAAGACCTTTCTGTTTTTTATCCCCCGTGTATTTGAATCCTTATTTGTGGAAATCTCGACGAGAGATAAAAAAAATTGTCGGAATCATTTATAGGCCAAACACAGACCCCAAAGCAGACCTTGACCTATTCCTAGAAAAAATGACGAATGTAGTAAACAGTTTAAGTGCCTCAAACAAGAATGTTTATCTTATGGGTGATTTTAATATTGACTTGCTTGGCTTTTGTAGGCATAACAAAACCGAATTATTTATCGAAACTATGTTTAGTTCAGGTTTATAACAAGACCAACTAGAATTACAGATCATTCTGCCACCATAACTGATAATATTTTCAGCAACAAAATTAATCCCCATATATCTGGAATAATTATTACAGATGTAAGTGATCATTTTGCAACATTTTATGTTGATGAATCACCAAAAAGGCGCACCCATCCCATCCAAACCCCAAAACGATCTTTTAAGCAGGAAAACGTAAATCAGTTTAAGTTTCTCTTGTCTGAAAGTGACTACACCGATGTAATGAATGCTCCATGTCCCAACGAAGCCTATGACATTCTTCTCGAAGTTATGTAATGAATGCTCCATGTCCCAACGAAGCCTATGACATTCTTCTCGAAGTTATCCATGCAGCTTTCGATCAAGCTTTTCCAGAAGAAATCAAAAGAGTTCCCTAAAATGGATGACATCGGGACTTTTGCAGTCATCTTTGGAAAAAAACAAAACTGTTAGTAAAAAAATTAAAATCCCCAACCACACATAACAAATTAAGATACAAAACATACTGTACTGTTTTTAACAGACTGAAAAGGGCTCGCAAATCGGATTATTACAAGACTATATTTCATGAAAATAAACATAACATGAAAAAAACTTGGGGAATCTTGAAAAAAGCTATTAACAAATCTAGTTCTACCTTCACATTCCCGTCCACATTTGTCGATGGAAATACGGAAATATCTGATCCTAAAGAGATAGCTGACAAATTTAACTCCTACTTCGTTAACATCGGTTCAATATTACGGGACTCAGTACCAACCTCCTGTCGACATTTTACTGATTACGTTAATGGAAATGGAATTGAGTCATTTTTTATTGTGCCCACTACCCCACACGAGGTAATTCAGTGCACAGAAAATTTAAAATCAAAAACAAGTAGGGACTTTGACAATATGTCCTCCAAAATATTAAAGGAGATAATATATGAAATCGCAGACCCTTTAACACAGGTGATTAATCTATCTTTCTCAACTGGTATTGTCCCCAGGAAAATGAAAATAGCAAAAGTAATTTCTGTGTTTAAATCTGGTGACCATCAACTATTAAACAATTATAGGCCCATTAGCATATTATCGACCTTCTCGAAAGTACTAGAAAAATTAATGTACTGCAGGTTAATATCTTTCCTGGAAGATAATAAGATAATTCATCAATATCAGTTTGGATTCAGAAAGGCACACTCAACAATACATCCTGTATTGCATCTCATAAACAATGTTGCTGAAATGAATGATAAGCCAACAAAGGGCCGTACTTTAGCTCTGTTCCTTGACTTCTCCAAAGCATTTGATACTATAAATCACCAGATCTTACTCAAAAAGCTAGAACTTTATGGAATACGGGGTCATGCAAACTCATGGTTCAAGAATTATCTTACTGACAGATCTCAGTTAGTTTCCCTTCCAAAGGCGAGCTCTGATTTCCAGGTGATATCAAGTGGTGTCCCACGGGGATCTATTCTTGGTCCTCTTCTCTTCATAATTTACATTAACGATATTATAAACTCGACACTGCTAAAACTTTTATCATATGCAGACGATACTACTGCATATACGTCTGGCAATAACTTAGATACAATAATAAAATTAGTTAATAACGAACTCAATAACATGTACTATTGGTGCACAGTTAATAAACTCACACTAAATGAGAGCAAGTCAAAATTTATTATTTTTCACCCTCAGAATGACTTTTACACAATTGAAAGTAGAAGAGTTATGCTTAACAATTCAACTATCTCACTCATTGCTAACAATCAAGATGAAAAGTCTGTAAAATTCCTAGGAATCCGCGTGGATGAAAATTTGAATTTTAAGAATCATATCTCAGTAATCTGCTCCAAAATTTCCAGGGCCACTTATGCCATAAACAAAGTGAAGAAGATTCTACCAAAAAATGCCTGAAAATATTATATTACTCCTTGATCCATAGTCACATGCTATATGGTACCCACATCTGGGGTCACTCATCGTCAACTCAATCGATCATCAAATTACAAAAGAAAGCCATCCGAATTATAGCTAGCAAAAATTACAATGCTCATACTGATCCAATATTTAGTGAGCTGTGTATCTTAAAATTCACAGACCTGTACAAACTTCAGGTCTCCTTGTTTATGCATGATTGGTATAACAGCATGCTCCATGAAACCTTTGAGAAGACTTTCAGAATATACCAAAACCCCTCAGGGATGGACACCAGACAATCGGGGAAATTACACACTAAAACCAAGAACTCAATTTTCTGCAAATTTCCCAATCCATACTTTTCCTAGGATGTGAAATACAATAGAACTATCGGTTCAAAACTATTCCAGATCACTATTCAAAAAGTCTTTAACGGAGCGATTCTTGAATTTTTCCCTCATCACATCAGCTGTAATAATCCTGCTTGTTCCGACTGTATTCCTTAGCTCTGTTATCTCAACCTGAACTAAAAGAGTTCTTTTCTAAAAACGATGAACAATATTTTACTTATATGGAATAATTCAAAATCTTCATTCAAAATTTTCTTTTTGCAACTACAAATATGCTGTTGTCGGGATTGTATCACTTTTCACATATAATTTTTTTGTTTTGTTTTTTTTTTTGTTTTTTTTCTGTTCTATTTTTTTTTAGGGGGGGGGGCGGTGTCAGGAAGACAGCCCTAGTGGCTACGCCATCTCCCGTTAGTGCAATCATGTATTTGAGATTAATGTATGTTGCTGACCTTGTTTGTATTTGTAGCATGTTGTACTACGATATAAATCATTCATTCATTCATTCATTCATTCATTCATTCATTCATTCATTCATTCATTCATTCATTCATTCATTCATTCATGTACTTTCTCACGACAACTACATTAATAGATCGACAAGATATATAGTCCCGACTGACTTTATCATAGACTTTCTCACGGCTACTACATGAATAGATCGACAAGATATATAGTCCCGACTGACGTTATCATGGACTTTCTCACGACAACTACATGAATAGATCGACAAGATATATAGTCCCGACTGACTTTGTCATGCACTTTCTCACGGCTACTACATGAATAGATCGACAAGATATATAGTCCCGACTGACTTTGTCATGGACTTTCTCACGGCTACTACATGAACAGATCGGCAAGATATATAGTCCCGACTGACTTTATCGTGGACTTTCTCATGGCTACTACATGAATAGATCGACAAGATATATAGTCCCGACTGACTTTATCATGGACTTTCTCACGACAACTACATGAATAGATCGACAAGATATATAGTCCCGACTGACTTTATCATGGAATTTCTCACGGCTACTACATGAACAGATCGACAAGATATATAGTCCCGACTGACTTTGTCGTGGACTTTCTCACGGCTACTACATGAATAGATCGACAAGATATATAGTCCCGACTGACGTTATCATGGACTTTCTCACGGCTACCACATGAATAGATCGACAAGATATATAGTCCCGACTGACGTTATCATGGACTTTCTCACGGCTACTACATGAATAGATCGACAAGATATATAGTCCCGACTGACGTTATCATGGACTTTCTCACGGCTACTACATGAATAGGCCGACAAGATATATAGTCCCGACTGACTTTGTCGTGGACTTTCTCACGGCTACTACATGAATAGATCGACAAGATATATAGTCCCGACTGACTTTGTCATGGACTTTCTCACGGCTACTACATGAAAAGATCGACAAGATATATAGTCCCGACTGACTTTATCATGGAATTTCTCACGACTATTACATAAATACATCCACAAGATATATAGTACAGACTGTCGTTATCATGTATATTCTCACTACTACTACATAAATAGATCAACAAGTAAATTTGCAAGACTTATAGTCAGGACTGACTAATATTACAATTATACCACACATCACCAAGACCTGCCTTAATGATAGTTAGAAAATGTTATGAGTAGGCACTGAAGCCACAACCGTCGGGGCAAATCGGGTTCACCCTCCACCACGTTTATGAGTAGGCACTGAAGCCACAATAGTCGGGGCAAATCGAGTTCATCCTTCACCACGGTTATGAGTAGGCACTGAAGCCACAACAGTCGGGGCAAATAGGGTTCATCCTCCACCACGCTCATTTTTGCGACGTTCCCATGTTCGCTGTCTAGTGCATTTTATTGTTTACCATTGTCTAGAACTCCCACGTGCGTGTACTTCGAGTACAAACATCGGAACAACTTCAGCGATAAGGAATAACAAAACCCGGGAAGTATTATGAGATCTGTGACATTGGTGGCTTGTTGTACTTTCATGGACTGCCACAGAGGAAAATATCCATTTGACGAAATCTCACACACTAATAATGATGATATGGTAATTGGTATATATTATACTCCCCACGAGAATGATATTCCTCACAATATACATAATATAATGATATAAACTTTATGTTTTCATTGAAATACCAAATTAATGATCATCTCACTTGTTCTGGGAGTCTTCACATCCGTGTCCCGTTTCAGCAGATAATGTGCAAGCTGTCACCTTTCCTTCATTGTATGGATCGAGGTCACCTTTCCTTCATTGTATGGAACGAGGTCACTTTAACTGTATTAGCGGCATGGTTCAAAATATCACAGATCATTCCTCACGTTAACCATCTATCTAGTGTAATGTCCCATCCGACCTGAACAGTTCTCGTCACGATTCATATTGTATTATTTTTTCATTTTTTGGATACAAAACGTAGCTTATAACGCCTCATTTGGAACGAGCTCGTTTCAATGAGGTGTCATAAGCTATGTTGTGGGTGCAACAAAGGGGTCATAATGTTATGGAATGTATCGCGTATGACAAAATGAGAAAAAATATCCTAAATGAAATAAATAATAAGACTGAAAAATATTAATGGATATAAAAAGAAAATTTAACCTGATAATATCGCCCAGCTGTGTAATCCCATCTGTAACATGATCAAGTGCTTCTTTCAACATTGGGGAGCTGAGCTCACAAAAATAATATAATTGTTCTTTATGTTGATATATACAGTTTATTTTTGTGTACTTTTAACATCTATTTCCTTTGAATATTATATTCTGTCATTATTACTGTTTTCGCAGTCAACCTCTCTGTGAGTTTTAATTGCTTGAATAAATCTTATCTTATCTTATCTTAACGGAAGCAAAATATGAAATTGTTTAATTACTAATGTATATATTTAGAAACGTTTCGTCCTCTTGAGTTACCTGCTTGGTTAATGATAACCTGATGTTCGTTACATACAATATTGTTATCATTGTTCGAAAGTTTTTAACTTGTACCAAACGTGAGTTTTGGCTACTAAAGGTGAACACCGAGGTCTGTCCAAGATGAGGGGCGTTTTTTGAGTGATGACCGAAAAGCGGCACTCTCCAAGCAAAAAAGTTGTGCCAGTAAATCAGATGGCTTGAAAGAATTTATTCCGTTCTGTAGACTTGATAGATATGAGTGGAAGTGAATTGGACGGAAATAATTATTGCTGGGTATCATTTAGAATCAAGGAGACTGACCCTCTGAAACCGAAATGCAGCTTTCCCGGGCCAGGATAGTGATATAACCTGGATTCATTAAATAGATAGTTGCTCACTGAATTTGTGAGGTAGACAAATCAAGATTTTCAACGCGCAGCCCCAAGGCTGCACGTTGAAAATATTGATGGGTCTTCCCCACTAGTAACAAATATAGACTCTACCAGTTGATGCATTTGCACTGTTATGGAATATACCATCAGGTTCGAAAAAGGTTAACGTCTTTTTGAACACTACATTGGTTGAGGATATACATTCACGTCATTTGGAGCAAATATAGCGACGCAATGTGTGCCATAAGTGGTACGCGGCGAAGTGTCACTCCATAACATCTACACTCATGACTTTTAAAATTAGTATCTCTAACTAGTGGTGGAATTATAAGGCATGCTATACTGCTGTACTAAACTTTACATACCTATGAACAAGAAAGGAGTCGGATTCCAAGTAATAAATACCCAGAACGCCATGTATGAATGCGTTCGTAAATACGGCACGACTGCAATCGCCGAAGGATAGAACAAGAAGCCCAACCGAGAGTTCCATCCTTCCGCGATGGCATGAGTGCGGTTGTTGACGAACGCATTGACACAACATGACGTTCTGTGTTTATTACATGCCTCTATGACATAGAATCCATTAATTTAAAATTCAAACATCACACCGAGAAAATTTCAAACTTTAAAACTCTTTGTTATTTATTGATCTTCTACTTGAAATAAAAACAAAAACAAAACTCAGGTGTGATTGGCAAACATGTGTGACAGATCGATATGTAAACAGAAAAATATACAAGAAAATTGTGACAAAATAGGTTATTTATTCCTGTTTTTAAGAAATTAGCTGCCGTCATCTGAGAGATGGTCGTACATGTACTGGCGAGCGTCAAACTCGGAGTATATCGTTTCATTCCGGACCATTCCACGTGACCATTCGCATGTATGAATGTACCCAGTCTGCCGATTTGAACCATTATGTGGATTTGGTCAACTCCATGAGCAGCACTATTTTTCTTAAATCTTACCAGGAATCATATAAAATATTTCTCTTCCGAATATATTTACATGACTCTTTACATGAAGCTTTTTTGTCCCGAATATTCAGTTGGTTTCCGAAAGGGTATAGTTGGAGATCAAATTGGATCATGTGAATAGGGGTGCCAGATGCCGTCTGTAATAATAATAATAATAATAATAATAATAATAATAATAATAATAATAATAATAATAATAATAACAATAATAATAATACTTTTTAAGCCTAAAGTTAACAAAAGTTCTCTTTGGCTTCATAATTTTGAAAACGTGATCTGTTTAATTGGTAACTCAAAAGTCTTGCGAGGTGAATGCCTTTTAGGAGAGACAGATCTTTCTTGATGTTTGTTAAGTATTTCCCCCGCACGAGTTGGTTCGACTTCGCAAAATATGGGGACATGACCATATTTTGGGGTCATCATTGAATGCATCAAGTTGAACGAAGCCGAAGGCCTGAGGTAAACTCGGGGAAGGAACGAAAGGTCCACAATCTTTACTTGTATTCCAACCTGTTTTCGATGAGATATCTACTAGGGTTCTGCGAATATTCCAGATTCGATTCTATTCGTTATTGATACCATACGTCTGCTTCGATATCGATCCCGAATTCGTCTCAAGATTCAATTTTTCGAGTCTCGTGTACTAACTTCAATTTGTTACATTTCCAACAAAAATTGGATAGAATTGACGTTAGACAATTCATTCATGTAGGCTCAATTCATATTTAATTGAGTAATTGATAATGGTTAATTGTTAGGTAAGTAGTGAAATTTGCCCAGAACATTATCCGTAGTTTTAGTTTTTGAAGGCTTAACTTGTTACTATTCACGTTCTTAAGAAGACTGGTTCCTTTGGCGCACGGAAGATGTGATTTCGGTGTATGTGAACGTATGGGGAAGGGGGGCCTTATTTTACACAGAAAGATGTTGCAAGATGGTGATTGCCACAATGGCCCTCCACAATGTATAGAGATGAAAATGTGCCATTGGACAAAGTTTTAGTTCTTGAAGGCTTAACTTGTTACTATTCACGTTCTTTAGAACGTGAATAGTAACAAGGTAAGCCTTCAAAAACTAAAACAATAGATAATAGACCAAGCTGTTTCAGCTTCAGTGCTACAGAGAATATTTATTTATTTGTGTTAAAGGTGCCAGTCAGTCTTGTAAGGGTCATCACAGTGCGCCGTAAATTCCGTTTGGTGCAATATGAAATAACTTGTCTATTAAGATTCGATTCGAGATTCGATTCGATATAGATATCAGAGACACGATTCGATTGGAGATTCGATTCGAAAAATGTGTGATTCGCAGCTCTCTACTATCTACCTTTGACTTTGACATAGTTCTGTTTACTGCGTGCACGATTCACAACAGAAGCACTTATTGATAGGGTATGGCATATTTTAAAGTGGTATAGATTTTGTTTTCAGTTGTTTATATATGTTTTTTATCTGTTAAGCACTCATTGCTCCGCGCCGCACAGGTGCCCATAAAATATACACAATTGAGATCCAAATATAACGCTTTCTTCATTACCAGTAGCAATTGTTTCTCATCTAATTATCTCGCTCTTCACAATATCTTCTGCACTTCAATAACTATCTCTCACTCAACTTTCATAACCACCCATGAGCGTCATTGAACGCTGCGAAGCAGAGCGGAATATTCTGAAACGCCATTAGCGGCTATATTGTTTCCGTTATCGACCAACTTGCGTTATGAGTAGAGAAAATCAATGCGTCACAAAACAGGTTTTCCAACCTGCAGCCAGCTACCTTATCGGAAATTCGATATAAACTACATGATTGTTTGTTACCATCCGTAAACCACCTGCGATGAATTTTTCGATTAAACGCAGTGACATACATGTACCATAAAAGAAATAAAAGGCTATTAAAAAGTAACATCACGGATAGAAACAGTGGGGGCTTGATCAAAGTGGTGGGGGTAGGGAGGGGATAAGGGCGCAAATGTGTATGGCACACTGAACCTTCCATTGTGCAGGCAAGCGGGAGAAAATTGAGAAAAAAACTGCTCTAAAGAAATGTCACCACATTGACTCCCAGATCTTGACGAAGTCAATGTAAGGTATTAAAAAGTGTGTGCGGAGATAGACCGGGAAGGTGCAATATAGATATCTTGCCTCCGATACGGTTGAAAACCTATGTTCGTGTCAAGCTAATGACGTCACAGATACACTAAAAAATCAGTTGGTTTGAAAATTAACCCAAATTAACTGGATTGAGTAAATATGATCCCAATTGGGTTCATATTCACTCAACAAATTAATTTGGGTTAATTTTCAACCCGTCTAATTTTAGAGTTTAATACTAATACGTTACCAGATGTCTAAACACTGCCAGTTTCTCTTTCTGGTGTGCGTGATACGACCAGGGCATAATTCCCTCTATTTCTTCTACCTCCATTATCTTCGGACCAGAAGGCTGGCACTGTTGTGCTTGTCGTGGTTGTGAAGGCTGGCACTGTGGTGCTTGTCGTGGTTGTGAAGACTAGCCTACGAGTTGGAAAGTGGCAGAACTATAAGAAATAGACAGAACTGGCTGAAAGTGGAATTCACTGGCCGCCAGGGGATTAGAGATATTTTTGTTTGTTTGTTCATGTGTGATTTAACGACATTTTCAACAGCCAGGGTCACATCGTCCCAGGCAGTTTAACGTTGTACAGTAATTAGGACACTGCATAATGTTAAATTTTTATATAATTATTTCATCACGTGGTATGTCTGTGGTGAAAAAGTAAGTAGAAGGAGAGTATGTGCCTCCTAGTCGCCTTGGATCCGTCCCATTCTTACGGTGGACTCTTCTGCCAGATGCATAAATTCCCAGGGCGTGTGTACGGGTGTCACACTCTGCCAAAGTCTTCCAAAGACGCATTTTGTTAGATAGCTGCTGATCAGCAACTGACCTCTTTTTCTCTGCAATTGGGCACGGAAAAGTAAATCATCTGGCTGACAAATCTCATATGCTTGAAGCATGAAGTTAAGTGACAGAAGCCATTGTTTAGCTAGTACTAATTCCGACTTATATCTTGATCAAGTCATATCAGAATTTCGTGTTTGAGTTACTTACTTTGTGAGTTCAAGCTGCCTGACCTTTTCTTTCTTATGGAGAGGCCGAAACGATCCGGCCGAAACGTATACCAAACTGAAACGCCTTAAAATGTAAATATCCTTGGATTGAAAGGTTTCCGTACTTTTTGAAAACGTCCTGTAAGCCAATAGAGAGTTGGAGTTGTGTGGGAAAAAAAACACAAACAACAAAAAAAAAACAACACCCGATTGAAGAAAACTAATGTATAATGAGTATATAAGGAATTTATTACAATAATAAAGAAAAAATAAAAACCTGTCCGTCTACTTCGATTTAGAGGAGAAAAATTATGATCATCTGGGGATTAATTTATATTGCTCATTAGAGCGTGAGTGATTTTCGGAAGAATATTTATATAAAGATGAGAGATTAAGTCGAAGATGTATCAATATAAAAGTTAATTTCAGCCAACAAGAAGGAAAAATGGAAAAGAAATATTATAACTTTTTACTTCATAAATAGAGGATATGGGATGAGTGTTTTTCTCATATTTATTTATTTATTTATTGGGGTTTAAGGTCACATACTTATGCACAATGGCTAATCGTGACTGTGACAGTTTTACGGGTGTAGGAAGCCGGAGTACCCGGAGAGAACCACCGAGAAACGACGAGCAGCTGTCAGCTCCTCAGCATTCTAACTCTGTTCAAGCACCGCTCAGGCAGGGTTACAGCGGTTGAAGACATGTGCACCACCGACGTGCAGTACGCCTTAGTACACGGCGTCATCGTGCCCCCAAGTAGGCAACCGGGATAAAGTGCCTTGCCCAAGGACACAACGCGGGTCGTCCCGGACGGGGATTGAACTCGGGACCTCTAGCATAGAAGTCCAACAGTCTACCACTGAGCCACCGCGCTCCCTTTTCTCATATAATATTTATGAAACGAGTCTAAGAATTTCCCGTTTTGGCGAGCCCAAACGGAAAATTCGGACGAGTTTCATATATATTATATGAGAAAAAAACTCATTTCATATACTATTTATCATATGACACACACACGCACAAATTAGCCACTTTTAGTATGACTTTTTAACCCATCACATAACTTGAGTTGCAGACGGCTCTTGAAAAAAACATCCTCGTATAACTAAACATTTTCACTTTTTGCTTCCAAACCATAGGTTATGACCCCTCATTGGAACGAGCTCGTCGAGCTCGTTCCAATGAGGGGTCATAACCTATGTTTTGGAAGCAAAAAGTGAAAATATAAAAAAATGAATGGTGTTTTTCTTGTAGGTAAAAGATCAATACAATATAACCCACCCAAAATAGGACAGATAACGTAAATTCTCCCTACTGAAATTATGCAAATATGACCAAGTTGTATTTTGTTTAGCCAATCAAATTGTCCAGTTCTGAAATCGACCAATGAAAGCTCCCAACTCTAATTATGCAAATTATGAAAATGTGGCCCAGTTTTATTTTGTTCAGCCAATCAAATTGTCTAGTTTTGAAATTGACCAATGGAATTGACGGAAGGCTTTATTGATTAATATGAAAACAAAATATCAAATGTTTAAAGTGAACAAAACGGACGAGTCATATGATAATTACATTTTATCAAATTATTAGTTTCAACAAACATCGTTGTAAATATATTCATCAATTTGTGTATTTGATCACATGATCTAACCATTTCTCAGACCGTAAAGCTCATACTTTCAAAACAGTAAAGCAAATGGCATTGCAGAAGTAGTTCTAGGTATGGACAATTGTATTCTTGAGCGAAGCAATTTCTGGCCTGCCCCCTGGTAAGCAGTTTACATTCCGTATATCACACATCTCTGACTTAGGCTCATACATTCTCTTCAAATGCAAATATTCTGTAACTTAGTTATCTACTTCATAACATGTATTACATTTCCCAAATCCACAAAAAACATATAACACTATCTACCTAAGCAGAAATAAACAATCTGAATGTGGGTGGAATAATATATTGTCAAAGGCAAAACTTCAACCTGCAAAATTGCACGAAAAAAATGCCGAAACCAGTCATTTTCAGCCACCCAGTAGCCTCAAAAGCAAAATTTTCCCACCACCCCACCTACCTACCCCTGGAGCATAGCGTCCCCGGTTTCTAAAATGCCCCCCAAAATTTATGTTTCCGTTTCATTTTTCAGTTACATGTCTGGTAACAAACCCGTGTAAAAATGACATTTTAAAAAATAGCCAATTTTTCGAAGCCACTGTTTCCCATAATTCATCTGGTAATTTACCCCTATGTATCAGACTCCAACGTTGGGACCAAAACTTCAAATTCTCTTGTCCAACAGAAAGCCTAATGTAATCATATATCTGATTCTAAAAATATATCCCCAATTTACATGGAATTAGTTTCAACATATGCCCTATATTTACAATTTCACCCCTGTGCAATAGGCGAAATTGTAGAGCGGAACCTTATCTCGTCATGAAGATCGACTTTCGATGAAGTTATATCTCCTAAAATTATTAGACGGGCGAGGAAGCGCCAATTAACTGGTTGAGGTCTAGATACATTTGTGTGGGCTGAATTTGTTATTCAAACTTCATTTTATCTCAAATTATTGGAGAGTGTCCATAGACACTCCATAGATACTCCATAGACACGCCTTACACACTCTCCAATAATTTGTAATAAACAAATTTCTATGAAAATAATAATATATACATTTGACTGAATATGAAACATGAGCAAGGAAAATGTAGACTTTTGCGTTGGTACCCTCATTTCTTGAAAATCCAGATAGTGCCTTCTAACACTCAACCAGTTAAGAAACATGTAATGGTTGAGAAAACACCTTTGGCATTAGTAGAAAATAAAGTGAAGTTTCCCTTTGTTACTTTTAATAAATGAAAGCAGAAAGCAACAGACAACTCTCGGATCTGCGGTTGTTTTTATTTATTAGAAGTTTCTAAGCAAACTTGGCTTGTTATGGCAACATAATTAGAAGCAACTAAATAACCATACACTTTGCCTCTTTGTTTACCGAATGTGTTTTACTTGTAATTTTCAAGTTATTATTCTTCACAGGAAAGAAATTAGAAGGTCTTACCTCCTAGACGATCATATTAATGAATAGGATAGTCCCTGTATTATGTGTCACTATGCGCACTCAGTTGATATAACGAACAGAAAAAAGTTACAGAACATCAAAAGATGGTGATAGCACCGTGTTCTCACTTTTAACCCCATTTACTCTGATGTCAAAATACCAAAATTTCAGGAAGCTGTTTTTTTCCCATAATGCATCTAAAAATTTAACTAATTCAATCTCGTTTGACAGAGCTCAATGAGCTCTGTCAAACGAGATTGAATTGGTTAAATTTCTAGTTGCATTATGGGAATTTTTTTCTGCCTGAAATTTAGATATTTTGGCATCAGTGTGCAGGTGGTTAAATGGGTTTAAACAGAGAATAATAGTTACAAGTTGAAAAAATTGTAAAAAGCAAGCTTCTGGTTTTTTAGCTTCTCTACAATAAAATGCCTGAAATTAGTGAATTAATGCGCACATCGATCATAGAACTTCGCTAACATTTCCAAATTTCAATTCCTACAACCAAAGTTTTAAATTTACTGACAACTTTAGAAGATTAAGGGAAGCTAACGTTTTCGTAAATCCCTTCCAATAACGAAAAATGTCAGCCATGAATCGAATAGAGTTATTTCTGAGCGCTGCTCATACCCACGATGTAATGATGTTTTGTGGAACACAAGTTCTGTTTTACTGGTAAAATAGGACCCCGTCACTGATGCTTGGTACGGAAGTGCTTTAGAATGGGCAACAAGGGTATAAACGATTGCTGAACTTGACTTTATATCCATTTTCGGTCACGGTGAGCTGTTGTGCAGAAATATGTGGTCTTAAACACAATAAATAAATAAATAAATAAATAAATTGGGTGGAAGATTGAAGGAATTGGCAAAAGCTGTACAGCAATGTTGATTTGAACAAACATAGCTCGTCATGCAGTAGGAAACATGCCCACTACTTTTGGTAAATATGATCCACTTGTTTCAAAAGACAAACAAATTATATGAATTTCACAAAGAGCAAATCTTTGGCAAATTATCTCCTATAGGGGAATCTAAAGCCATGCCATACATGTTTGACGCAGGAACATTTGCTGCTGTGTAAATAATATCTAAGGCACATGAAAAATATTAATTACCGAAAAAATGACAGCTTTTGATTTCAATTTTTCGACTCCCAAACGAATCCTAATAGGGTTGAAGAAACTTCGCTTGATCGAACTTGAATGTATATGAGTAAAAGATGCTGCCTGACAAAAATTAATACTTTATGTTCTGCGGTTCAGAAGAAGAAGTTATTTATTTTTTTTAGTTATTCCCACTTTTGAGCACCCTGAAGGGACGGGCTGATCAGTTTGAACAAACATCTATTGTCAGGCTTCCATTGCGTTCCCACAGGAAAGCACGACAGGCGTAAATCTAATTTACTGGAATTGTTTAGGACATTTCACTATAAACTTAGAAATCAGTAAAGATCCCCTCTATATCTTTCCCATTAACGTTCCCACTTAACCCTTTACCCAACGTAACGGTCAAAACCGGCCAGCGCTATTCTCAAAAATCGCCAATTAATTTTCATTATTTTTTCATTTTTTATCTCAAAAACATAGGTTATGACCCCTCGTTGGAACGAGCTCGTCGAGCTCGTTCCAACGAGGGGTCATAACCTATGTTTTTGAGACAAAAAATAAAAAAAAAGAGTTATTCAAGAATTTTGTTTGCAAGTGTCGTCTGCTTTTCATGTTAGGTAAAGGGTTAAAGAACGGCTTAAAGTTTGAAAATCGATAGTCTAGACATTTATTAAAGATATTTCTTTTGAGAATTCAAAATACATCGAATATAAATACTATAAGCTATTGTCAAAACACTGAATACATTTACGATAAACGGCCCTAGTGAAAAAGTTGAACCTCTTCGAAATGCCATTATTGTCGACATGTGAAAATATCGAACACTTTCTTCAAAATTGTAAGTGGCAATATTTGTAAAGTACACAACAGCTCCTGTCAGTGAACAAACTTTCAGGACGAATATCAAATCGAAAGAAACTGGCCAATAGTCACCATATACAAAAGGCAACATCGTAAAAAAAAATTGTATTTTATTGTAGTGTGTAGTGAATTACGTGAGATGACGTATCCTATATGGAAATTTCTATTTATCTACAGTATAGTGATAGCAAAAGCGGTCTATTTCATAATTCATTCGCGACCCACTCACCATTTTCTTGTCCAATCGGGGTCGTTTTGGTTTTGTTGGTTTGTTTATTGTAGTTTAACGACCCATGTATAGAATCTTTCGGAAAGTGAGTTGTCGTTCTTGAACTAACTACTTTCAGTTTGTATTTGAAGTATTGTAAACAATACAACGCCATTTCAAAACATAAATTCAAATTTTTCCAAGGCAGAACATCGCGTGACCCTCCTCCTCTAACCCACCCATGCCGGGATGGGTTGATGAAGGGGGTCCCCGGGTGTTCTGCCGAATCAGTGAAACATTGTGTTTGACAGTCAACATGACAATCAACATCGGATCGTACATTGCATATCACACAAAGCGACGACATAACCGTACCCAATCGACTCGAACATTGCACATCCCACAAAGCGACGACATGACCGTACATTGCACATCATACAAAGCGACGGCATAACCGTACATTGCACATCATACAAAGTGACGACATGACCGTGCATTGCACATCAGGCAAAGTGACGACATGGCCGTAGATTCCACAAAGCGACGACATGACCGTACATTGCACGCCCCACAGAGTGACGACAAGGCCATACATTGCACATCACACAAAGGACGACATAACCGTACATTGCACACCCCACAAAGCGACGACATGACCGTGCATTGCATATCAGGCAAAGCGACGACATGGTCGTACATTGCACATCCCACAAAGCGACGACATGACCGTACATTGCACACCCCACAGAGCGACGACATGGCCGTACATTGCACATCAAACAAAGCGACGACGGGACCGTACACAATCAGCTAGTACATTGTACATCACAGAAAGCGACGACATGACCGTACATTGTACATCACACAAAGCGACGACATGACCGTACATTGCACATCACACAAAGCGCCGACTTGGCCGTACATTGCACATCACACAAAGCGACGACGAGGCCGTACATTGCACATCCCATAAAGCGACGACATGACCGTACATTGAACATTTCACAAAGTGACGACATGACCGTACATTGCACATCACACAGGACCGCACTCAATCGGCTCGTAAATTGCACATCACACACAGCGACGTCATGACCGTGCATTACACATCACACAGAGCGATGACATGATCGTACATTGCACATCACACAAAGTGACGGCATGACCGTACACAATTGGCTCGTACATTGCACATCACACAAAGCGACCGTACACAACTTTTCCCGTAAAACCAATTTATGAGATCTAGTTGCGAAGTAGTCCATTAGTATAATCACCACGATTCAATAGCGTCGTAATCAAAACCAACGCGCATCCGGTCGGAAACAAAGAATCCCCCATACCAACCGGAAATAATTCACATTAATCTCCATATCGCAAAAGATTGCTTAGAATCAGTAGGAGATGTCCCCTTTAATGCTACAGCTTATACCTGGGTATTACTGAGAGTACTAAGCGACCTCGGACCCCTTAACGGTACATGAGAAGGACCCCCCCCCCCCCCCCCCGAAAATAAAATACCTGGATGCGCACCTGAATTCGATAGCTTTTCTCCATCAATGACACCATAACAGATAATATACAATAATGCTGTTCTACTGCTATACCAATTGGAAGGAATAAGCCGAAAGTCCCGGTCCCTCCCCCTAGTTGGAAATTCACTACCGAGAAAACTTTTGAAAATGGAGCCATGAAAGGATGCATAAAATTGATTCTAGTAACTGAAATGCCAACATTTGTATGATAGAAGTATCAGGTTATTATTATTTGGTATTATTCTGGAAATTGAATATGTGCTAGACAAATACTCAAGCTGAGAACTTTGAGCAATTCACACTGTCCTAACATTAAATCAGATCTTTTGCAGGAATGATTAATTTTCAATGTTTCATAATTTTCTAACTGTGAATGATGAAATTAAACCAGGATAACGATTTTACATGATGTGATTTTCTTGAAGGGCATTTCGAGGATTTTATTATTACGATAAGTTAACGTACTATAAAAATCTAATACCGTTTGACATCATGCATACTTGTGAAGCTTGATATTGCGTACACTGTAGTTGTTAATAGTAACAGTAGGAATTTTTGCCGATTTGAAATCGAGTTGGAATTTTGGGAAGTAAAGGAGACATCAGCATCACCAAAGAAGCTTTAAAATCCAGATAGATGGAATTTCTAACTACTCATGACTTGCCCTCCGAATTTCCAACTACAGGAAATTTTGGCCAGGATTGGGGGGGGGGGGGGATGACACCCCCCCCCCTCCCTTCCTGTCGCCACGTCCCTGAGTTCAGCCCGTTCTCTTAAAATTATTGGCCACATTTGAGTGTTCCTACTCCATTCAATCAGCTCGTTCTTTTAGTTTCTGTCATGAATCGAGCTTTATATGATCTCCAACGAGTCCCCCAGTTCATAGTAAAATACATTGGCATGGCGGATGTTCGAACCCACGCCGAGAGAGTTTCCTTCGGCACCAACCGCCTAGCGAAACTATACTGAACCACGCACACCACTCGGCCACCGACAGACCCCTAAAAGGGAATGCTAGTTAACCCTTTACCTAACGAATCGCCCGCATCCGCCCGCGTAATATGCAAATTGAGCAGTTGAAAGAATTAAATTTTTCAAAATATTTCAACAAAACCATATCATGTGACCACTCATTGGAACGAGCTCATTGAGCTCGTTCCAATGAGGGGGTCACATGATATGGTCTTGTTGAAATTTTTTGAAAAATTAAAAAAAAATTGTATTTAAAATAATAAATTTTGATATCGTCTGCGTTGGGTAAAGGGTTAACCAAGTATATACGAGGCCAGTACAGAACACACGGAATACTCAATTATTTAATTATTCATCAGATAGTTGCATCTAGGCACTTAATTCTACGAACTGCACCTCAGAAGAAATCAGCGACAGTACTTGTCTTTTTCAACTTTCTCGGATGCCATAGAATGTTAAAAGGGAATGCTAGTTAACCAAGTATATACGAAGCCAGTACAGAACACACGGAATACTCAATTATTTAATTATTCATCAGATAGTTGCATCTAAGCAATTAAATAATTGAGTATTCCGTGTGTTCTGTACTGGCCTCGTATATACTTGGTTAACTAGCATTCCCTTTTAATCAATCTAAACAAAACCAGCGTCCTATGGCATCCGAGAAATTTGAAAAAGACAAGTGCTGTCGCTGATTTCTTCTGAGGTGCAGTTCGTAGAATTAAGAGCTTAGATGCAACTATCTGATGCATAGTAAAAAAGTTATAAAAGCAAGGTCTGTTAATTAGGTCTCTTGGTAAGATCCAGCGAGTTTCGCAAATGTCTCTATAATATTATATTGATCATTTGATCAAAAACCCGATACAGGAGGCCTAAATGGAACAAGCAAATTAAACCCGATACAGGAGACATAAATGGAATGAGCAAATTAAACCCGATACAGGAGGCCTAAATGGAACGAGCAAATTAAACCCGTTACATCAGGCCTAAATGAAACGAGCAAATTAAACCTTCGGGTTGGAAGGTGGTCGCAGGTGGTCGAAGTTGAAGAAACGGACTGAAGCGACCGAAGGTAGGATTCATTGGCCAAATGTTTGGATTTGCAAATAATATATTACAGGAAAGCCTTATGTTAGCAAATTAAATTTTACATTGTGTAAGCAACGCAACACGTCTGTGGAAAAAAGTGGAGGCGCACGTGCCCCTGTGCCCCCCCCCCCCTCCCCCCGGTTCCGCCGTATCTGCATTTATATAAAGATCACTGACTCTGTCAAATAAGGTTGAATTGGTTAAGTTCCTAGTGTCATTATGGAAATATTTTGTGTTTGAAATTTCGGAATTTTGACAGAATTTTGAATTTTAGTGTACAGAGGGTTAATCATTCAAATGGTAGATACAGTCCAGCCAGATTTTCGTGGGTACCACCAAAAATCAATTTCTGCCTTTACCAGTGGTTACTATTTTAGTACAGGTTGCCGCGATTAAAAAGGAAATCAAAATTAAGGTGAAACCCGCTACTATAACCCAACTCGGAACCCCAACGATAAACACGAGCTCAGAGGAATTCGCCGTTGTATTTACGGCACCTTGCCCAAAGATACACTCATGGGCTGTTATTTAGTCGTACTTGAGGCACCAATATACTCACTTCAAAATCCAGGATGGAATGTTCTCTGATTATCCCTACCCCAAAATAAAGCACGTGTGCCCCACTGGAACTCTGTGGTAGAGTAATGCCACGCAGCAATCGAGTTGTCTTGTTTGTTCGGAGATAACGAGCTAAAATTTGGAACTTCAGGATAGTTTTTGTTTATCAGGGGTAACATGGTGCATTTATCGTGCGAACGTCCGTTAACCATCCATATGCGACAGATGTAATTTGCTTTAAAAGCTTCAAATCCGAACTTCCCGATAAATCTGACCAACCGTCCTGTCGGGAAATATCTCGTGCACAGTCCGTCTCTGGTATACAACTTACTTTATTTACCAATCCCTTGTTTCTGTGAAGCGAACATTGCCGATATACAATACATAATTTATGGTGTAAAATTACCATTGACTATTCATTTCCTCTAACGTAACGTATTTAATTTCTATTTATTTTCTAATTTTATGTTGAGAATACACAAATGAAATTGAATTTATGGTGATGTGAATAATTTATGTTCGTTAATGAAAAACGAAATGGTAGTTTCGTAACAAACGTCTTTGAATCCCCGGAACTTGAATAATTGATTAATGAATGTAGTTTAAGTGGAAGATAGCACGCAAACCTGGCTCTCTTACAGCACAACCACATTAGAAGCTGTCCGCGAGGATATTATAAATTTAATTACATACAAATTAAATTAGCGATTCACTAGGGGTTATAAATTTTTGATTTCCCTATAACACATAGAGTATTGAAATAACATAGCTCTAAATAGCTAAAAGGGTTTACCGCAATCCCCATTGTGATATTAACCCTTTGATCTATAGTGGTATCTTCAGACCACTTCAAAGGCAGCAATTTGGAGAATCCATATTCATTATTTGGGGGTAGACCAATCAATATTTTCAACGTGCAGCCTCGGGGCTGCACGTTGAAAATATCGATTGGTCTACCCCACACATTTACAGAACAGCCATCCAAAATAATGACGTTATGACGTATCATGTTCCAGGCCGGAAAAGCGACCGCTCGGGATCAAAGGGTTAATGTTTAAATAATAGGATATATAACTCAACCTTCACTATTAAATTCAACTAACAATATATACAGGTACTGTTCAATAATACCCCAATCCATTATTTCAGTATCTTGTCTTGCCTTTTATCTCCAAAACATTGCCTATTATCCCAAGTGTGTCCAAGAAGAGAGAGGACAAATGTGGTAATACAGAAACATGCTTTTACAAATTTTTTCCCAATGAGTTTAAACATTTGACTCATATTCACTGCTGAATTAATGAATGGTCGTTTCTTTTTGTCTGTTTCTTGAGTTATGAACCCCCAAAAACAAAGCCCAAACTGTGTAAATGGGCGTAGCCAATTTACACGATGTTTGGGCTTTATTTTTTGGAGTTCATAACTCAAGAAATAGACAAAAAGAAACGATCATTCCTTATAATTAAACGTTCGCGACCCAAATAAATAAATAGTGTTAGTGGTCCTCTACTTCAGCGAACGAAGACTTAAGAACTAAAACTGGTAGACATATTATTTTTCTGGCATAAAAGAGGGCGCATATTATTGAAATGCAGGTAGCAATTGACACACTTTCCAAGTCAAATGCACTTATGTCATTAAATCTTTTATTAACCAATGAATTACGTAATGCAAAGAAAACGTCATAAGCCACGCCTCCCTCAAATTTCATTCAACTGTTCACTTCACGTAAAAGTTACGTTCCGTGGTAGGTGGAAGTAGGCCATCAGTATTACATTGTATTTTGGTTTAGACCGTTTCCCGAGAACTGAAAGACACAGTTTGTAAAAGTGGAGTTAGATATAAAGCCAGATGACATTGCCGTATTCAAATTTGCAATGTCAAAATTGCCGTATTCGTCGTGACCAGCCGTTGTTTACAATCGATTTTGGGTAAAACGATGAACGCAGACGATCACCCAGCGTGCGTAAAAATTGAAATGTCAAATAAATACAGGTGTGAAGAAAAAGAAAAATTGACCCACCACGGTCATTTAAATATTTTATAAATAATTTCATGGTGATAAATTAGTAATATAAATTTATTTTTCTTTTTCACATTTAGAACGTGCCAGTGTTCTAACTTCTATTGATTTGACACCATGTTGCAACTCCAAAGATTGGTATTTTAGGGGCGTGGCTGAGGGCGGACCTAATTGTGTTTTTTTCGGTTCATTGAGTTATGATAAGAAAAAACAGAATCGTGTGAGCCAATCGTTTTATCTGAAAACGCATAAACCGAAAAAAAGTTTAATTATAACCATTTAAAAATAAGAAAACGGCGTTTTCGCCATCTTTTGATGTTTTGTAACTTTTATTCTGTTCATCATATATAACAGTGTGTGTATCGTGACATATAATACAGACATTGTCCTTTCCATTAATATAAAAGTCCAGGGGGTTGGGATTTGCTCATGTTTTTCTGGGAAGCATAAAAAACTTGCAAGGGGGATTTTTTTGTTGTTTTTTTTGCGAGACGTTAGGTAGGGGTGGGGTGGGTGGATACCTAAGCCCCACTAACACATTTTCTGGATTGTGCAAATTTTGTTAATAAGCCTTTCTTTCAAATCTATTTGATCATATTTGTTGTTTATTATGATCGTCTGTGATAAGGAAAGCAATAATACATCCATTAAATCATTATAGTTTAGCTTCAGTGTGTAAATTTTTCAAGACAAATTGGTTTCAGAGGGACATCTCATGGGAGTGGGTGGCAATATCCGAGCAGAAAGTTTTTGCTTCATGTTTCGAGTCAGATTTTGCAGGATATTTGGAGATGGGGTAGGAATTTGCATTGGTTTTGTCCAAGAGAACATTCTTAATTGTTAAATGGTCTAAACTAACTTGAGGTAAATATATATACATTTATTCTAATCACTAACGTTTTATAATATTTCTTGAAAACTAAAACAGGCAAAATCCCATAAAATCTGTAAAAATAAACAAAAAACACAACATCACAGAACCCGAGAGGTAGCATCTGATCCATTCTATATGAACAAAATAATATTTATAATCGCTGGTTCATATAGAAACTGGTTCAAACTGTTCTTCACTGCATCTTGTCTATGGCTATCACAATCAAATGTGAACTGTAAATAGTTAACACAAAGGAACTGAACAGTACACAAATGCTTGTCTTACAAGAATATATAAATGATGGGACATCATCTATTCTGGTTGATAATTATTAATCATGATATAGTGGGAATTGATCTAAGTTAACAACCAGACGGTTCAGAAACTGTCACTTCAGAACTACATTGCTTTGAAATTAAAATAAACTGGGCCACCCGGGGGATACAATTGAATTTCCAGGACAGTACAAACTGCAATTTCGTTTTCTATATTCGTTTGTGCAGAAATGATCAGAAAAAAGTATCCAATATCATCTTTCGACTTCTGTACTTGTTCGGAGTACCTGTCATTACAGGAATGGGTTCCGAATACCTATGATTACAGGAATGGATGCGCTTTTTTGAAGATGAGAATTATCACGTTTGCCGTCATTGTTGTTTTTAAAAATCAACAGCGTATTTGTACAGTTGGTTGAACATACGCTCTGAGCCGCAAACCGCAGACCATGTTACCGTCAACTCATCACCATAACGTATATGTTCCAATAAGACACTACCCGTAGCCCAAAACCTACATCGTGGAACACGAGAGGTTTATTTCCTAAACTTGTGATCGTTAAAAGTTGCCTTGTTCAAGGCAACTTTTAACGATCACAGGTTTAGTAAATAAACCTCTCGTGTACACACGACGGCAGTGGATAAATAATCAACAAACCAGATAAACTCATTACATATGAGTTCAAATCGTAAATCGGTTTGTAATTCAAACAACACATTATCCGCCACATCGGCTGCTGCACGTGCGAAAAATCCAGAAAACTGAAGCGGCTTGCTGGTCAATCAGTTGGTGAAGCAATTACGAAACGGGCGACGTCATTTCAAATATTTCGTGGGATGACGTCAGACGGTAACATTTGCTACTGGAGCCTTAAACATAGAAGAAACTACGCCAGCTCTTATCCAATCAGAGGGCGAAAATTTTACTCTTATTGGAACATATAATAATCACGTCCTTAATATGAGAAACGCGGGTGAACTGAGTTCTAATCTAAATTAAAACACTCATTAGATCCGCAAGTATACAGAAGAAGTCTCCTCAGATCCGCAAGTATACAGAAGAAGTCTCCTTGGTTACAAATCGAAATTAAGTATTTTTATTGTTTACTAATCATATATATTTCATTTTCAGGTTATTTTATTCAACTTTGTGGGGAGTTAGTTTAGTATAGTAACTGGGACAAAGTTAGGAGGCCTTAAATAAAACTGTGAGCGCTAAGTTGTCGAACGGTTCGTCGTGTTGCCTTTTGTCGCGTGTTTACAATTTTCCCTGTCCGATCGCGTAATTTTGTCTTGATGATGGCGAGCAAGTCTGTTCAGACGGAGGTAAGTATGGAGGTAAATACGTGTAATATCGCGGTCCAGGTCAACGGTGCCAACGGAGTAAGTATTGGTGTGCAGACAGAGGTCACTGGGGGTGTCGGTCAGAGCCGGGTTGGTGGGGCCACCGATGGCGATATTGGGCTTGAAGTTTGTAAACAGTGTTCTATGATGTATGGGGACTGTCGCTCGATGGGATATGGAGAGGTATGTGCAAACTGTCAGGAAATCCTCCGCCTACTTGAGACAATTGTTAAGTTTGAGGGGGAGATTGCTGAGCTGAAGGGAAAACTTGGTAGGGCGGGGCTGTCTGGAGTTACGCCTGTGAAAGTGGCTTTCCGAGAAGGATGGAAGGTTGTCGGTGGTTCCAAGAGGAAACATGGGGGTAGAACCTTTGATGTGAATGAGGTAGGTGATGAGGTGGGGGCTGCTAGAAAAGTACGTAGGACAGATGAGAGGGGCCCAGGCCGGAGCAATGCTGTAAAGCGTTTGGCGTGGACTACCAAAAGTGGTAGGAAAGGGGGGCCAGAGAAGCAGGTAGATAGGGGTGTAAAGTCCAAAGGCAATGGGGAGTGCAGCACCAGAAACAGATTTGATGTGCTCGATTCGGAAGAGACAGAGGAGGAGATGGAGGTAGTTGCAACAGATAGTAGCTTGGGGTCTAGGCCAGGAAAAAGGAGGAGGGATCCGGGGGAAGACCAGTGGAGTAGTCCAGGTAGCTCAGGGCCTGGAAAGAGACGGAGGGACAAGGATAGGAGTAATCCTAGGTCAAAGATACCGATACCGATATTGATTCCGAGTGGGGCTGTTGGAGAGGAAGAGGACGCTGTAAACAATAGGAGACTAGAGGAGATAAATAGGGCGAGGTCCAAAAGTAAGTTGGTGGTTGCGGGAAGTAGCATAGTTCGGGGGATCGACAAGGTTGTCTGTGGTCCGGACAGTAAAAATAGAACAGTTCTGTGCTTTCCGGGGGCTAAAGTGGAGGACCTGAGGGATAGAGTGGACGGTATTGTAGCTGGGTCGGGGCCTGATCCGGTAGTGGTATTACATGTGGGGTCCAATAACATCAGGGAGAGGAAATCAGTTCGTTTGGTGGACACATACAAGGACCTAATTAGTAAGCTACTTAGCAGGAATGCTCGGATCATCGTTTCAGGGGTGCTCCCCGTTATGGGTGGGGGAATGAGAGGAACTCGCGGATTATGGCACTAAACGAGGAGCTGGAAGAGCACTGCAAAGACATGGGAGTACATTTCATTGACCACTGGGATTCATTCTGGGGACAAGGAGAGTTGTATGGGCGAGACGGATTGCATTTAAGTAGGATGGGTACAGACCTGTTGGGCCAAAAAATCTTACAGGTGGCTGGGCCTTTTTTGGAGAAAAGGGGGGTAGGGGACCACAGCCGGTAACCCAGAGTGGCACAAATGCTGGGAACATAGGAAGAACAACAAACATGCACAATACAGGGACATACCAGGGTTATAATAATGTGCCAGTGATGACAAAAAAACAAAGATTCATTAAGTTTGGGTACTGCAACATCCAGGGTCTGCACAAGAAAGTAAGCGAAATATCAACAATGATGGACGAAGGAGACTTCGATATAATGGGTCTAAGTGAGACGTGGATACGACGGGATGAGCGGGTTGATCAGATGAAGGGTTGCGTGTGGATAGGAGCTGGGCGAACTGAGGGTCAGAAACGGGGTGGGGGTGTTGGCATCTACGCTAAAGAGGAATTACAGCCCTCATTGATTACAGATCTCACAGAAGCAAGGACTCAGATTCCAGTATCCAACGAAATAGTCTGGGCAAAAACCAAGTTAGGAAGCAGGAGTGTTGCCGTTGGTGTTGTATACTTAGCAGTGGAGGGAAGTAAGCCCGAGTGGAATGATTCAATATATACAACTCTTAGATCGAATATCACAGAGCTTGGGAGCAGAGGGTTCAGTATTGTCCTAATGGGGGACTTCAATGGGCACATCGGGGATAAGGAGGAGGGCATACAGGGAGGTGATAGGAAAATTAACACGAATGGGAGGAAGATGTTGGACCTATCAAAAGAGCTTGGTTAAAGATCCAGAACAGGGATGCGAAATGTAAGGGTAAATGGACCTGGGAGAGGAACGATAAGAAAACAATAATTGATTATATACTCACTGACATTAGCGTATGGAGGGAGGTTATAGATGTAGAAATAGATGACGAGGGAAAAAATGACTTGGGTAGTGATCACAACCTGATAACAGTTAAGATTATGGGCAAAAAGACGAATAGAGACAGAAATACCTTCAAGGAAGTTTGGGGACTAAACCAAGGAGCCGACTGGAAGCAGTTTCGGGAAAAACTAAAACCAAATCTTGAATGTATACCTAGGGATGCAAATGTCCAGAGTATTTAAGATGGCATAGTAAATAGCCTAACAGAGGCAGGGAAGGAGTGTATAGGAAGGGTGAGGGTCCCAACGACAGAGCTTGGATACAGGGTTAACGAGGGACTGAAAAAGGCTATAAAAGAAAGGAAGGTAAAATGCGCTGCTTACAGAAGAAGTAGGAAGCTTAAAGGGGTGGATAACAATGACACGAGACTAATGAAAGGAGAATATGAACTGGCACGGAAAAAGGTGAATGAGATAAAGAATAATAATAGGAAGGAGCGCAGTTGCAGTCTTGCCAGAACAATAAAGAAAACGGGGGGTTCGAGCTCAAACGTATTTTGGAACTGGGTAAATAAACGGGGGAAAAGTAGTGTGCAGAGTATCAAAGTGGATGTGGAAAGTACAGAAGATAAAGGCCGTATCGCTTCAGAGTTAGTCAAGCACTGGGAAAAGATAAACGATAGGCGATGGGGCAGTGGGTCCCCACCAAAAAGAAATACACTGGTGGATGAGAACCTATCCAATCGTGTATGTAGCGAAATAACGGCAGAAGAAGTGCGGAACGTGGTCTCGAAATTAAAAAATGGTAAAGCGGGAGGGACTGATGAAATTCCGAACGAATTCCTCAAAAATGGAGGGGAGGCACTTATTGAAGTCCTGACAAACCTTTTCAACCTGGCTCTGCGAAAGCAAGAGGTCCCCAGAGAGTGGAGGGAAAGTAAGGTGTCGTTCATACACAAAAAGGGGGATAAGGAAGTTCTAGATAACTATAGGGGGATATCAGTTAGTAGTAACATCGGAAAAGTATTCTGTAAGGTCATATACGGTAGACTAGAGGAAGTCATTGAAGAGAAAGGTTTTTTAGGAGAAATTCAAAATGGTTTCAGGAAAGGACGAAGAGTCACTGATCACCTATTTACACTCACCCAACTGATAGAATCAACAAAGGCTGAAAAGAAAAAGATGTTTCTGGCATTTCTAGATGTGAAAAAAGCGTACGACCGAGTGTGGAGGGAAGGTATGTGGCGAAAGCTCGAGGGCATCGGACTGGGGGGGGGGGGGGTGACTTTGTGGGAATCATGAAAGCACTGTATACAGATGTGCAAAGCCAACTCAGTCTAGGAAGTATCACTACAAAACGAGTCCCTATGGATATAGGCCTCAAGCAGGGGTGTATCTTTTCACCGATTTTGTTTGCATTGTATGTTAAAGATTTAGGGGACGAACTAATTCAGAGTGCGGAGGGGGTAAATGTTGGAGACATAAAGATACCAGGCTTATTCTTTGCGGACGACATGGTGTTAATGTCTAGAACTGAACAGGGGCTAGAGAAACTGCTGGAAATTGTTGGTAGATATGGGAACACTTGGCGGCTCGAACTAAATGAAAATAAAAGCAAGGTAATACCCGTTGGACGCAAGGTAGATATGACGAAGAGATGGAGAGTGGGGGAGTTCTCAATCCCCGAAGGGGAAAGCAAACAAATCACTGTAGGAGAAACGGGAGAGTATGAGTATCTAGGGGTAAGCATAAATATAACGGGAAGAGGGGTGTACAGAAATTACTCAGCCAAACTGATTCTGAAGGGGAAAAGAATTCTGAACCAACTAAAACTTTTAGGGAAAAATAGTTTCAACAAGGTCTTTGTGGGGAAAACACTGTGGGAGAGGGTGGGTTTACCAAGTATAACGTATGGCACGGACGTGATTCCATTAAACCAAACCGTTATTAAGAAGTTGGAAAATACTCAAAATGATGCCGGCAGATGGATAACAGGGTCGAGTAATGCTGCAGCTTTGGAAGCAGTAAGGGGGGAGCTTGGGTGGATGAAAATCAAGGACAGGGTAGATTTGGGAAAACTGTGTTACTTTAACTACTTGAGAAACCTGCCTGACAACCGGTGGTGCAAATTGATGCTCGATACCATTTGGAATTCTAATATAGAAACGGGGTGGTCAAAACATGTGAGGGAACTAATGGACAATTACTCTATAGAGGTCACAAACATAGAAGTAGGAATGAAAGAAGGCAAAAGGTTTGTCAAAGAGAGAGTCATGGAAGATTGCAATCGAAACTGGCGAGCAGGGGTTAGCGTGAAAAGATCACTGCAGGGGTTACAATATAAAGAAAAGCCAGCTTTTGAGAAGTACCTAGATGGCACCTTTGGAGGGTCACTGCTGTTCAAACTGAGATCAAGATCACTGGAGCTTCGGGGAAAAATTGGGAGAGATGGGGAAAAGGGATGCCAAATGTGCCACTGTGGAGTAGTGGAGACCCTGGAACATTTTCTCTTGGAATGCCCACAGTATATACCTCATAGAATAAAATTTACTGGAAGAATAATGCAGAAGTGGGGTGAAGAAACAAAGGTAGATGGCTGAAGGGGGACACGAGGGAGAGGGTAGGAATGCTTATTGAAGAAATTGAAAAAGAGGAAGTGAGGGACACTATTAAGCAGTTTATATCTGAATGCTGGGAGGAGAGGAGGGGAAGAGGGGGTGGGGTGCAGGGGGAATGATGGCCTTCTCTTATGAGAACCGCGACAAATCAGCGGCTGGCCAAAGAGTTATTATTATTACAAACACCGAAATATACAGAGGATATTTACTCTATGTTAGAGAATATCGGGAATTATCTCAGGAATGTGGACCTGAAAGCTTTATTTTTGATATTTTCAGGTCCACACGAATGAGATAATTCCCGATATTTACGAAAATAGTGTTGATTTTCTTTTTATTATATACGACGTGACATTTGTACTGAGCAAAAGTCAACTCAATTCGACTGCAAACACTTACGTTTCAAAACTGTAACAAAGATAAGCTGGTCGTTCTTTCACGCCTCTACTAGCCAAATCACTCAAACCTAAAAAATAGTCCCACTTTTCCACGATAATTTGTTATTATTTATTCAACTCACAGATGAATTTAATAATTATAATACTACAAATGAGAATATTCTCATATTTATCATTAATGTTAATTTTTAGAACATTTTAAATGTCAATTTACAACAAGGAATTTGGAATTGTGTTCGCCGACTTATCGAATAAAAAAACTTCCTGGGTGAATAGAGCAACAAGATTTTTTAGACAAGTTACATAATTCAAGGATCAGTATCACTCCCGGAGTTACTTTCTATACATTTAATTATTTTACTCTATTATTTTATTATTATTATTATAATCTAATTTTTCAGTCATAGAATCACCAGAATGGCTTGGAATATGCATGAACTTCTAGTACTGCTAGTAAAGTCGGCACCGATCGCTTGTAATAATAATAACACTTTGGCCAGCCGCTGATTTGTCGCGGTTCTCGGACGAGAAGGCCTTGGTTACCCCTGAACTCCCAACTGCCCCCCTGTTCCCACGCTTCTCCTCTCCTCCCAACATTCGGAGACGAACTGCTTGATGACATCCCTTGCCCCATTCTTCCCAATCTCTCCGATTAGCACATTAACCCTCTCCTTTGAGTCTCCCCAGTAACAGTATCGAAGGCGAAGTGATGCGCCGAAGCGTGACGTCATTTAGGAAGTTTCTGAGGGATATTCCTCGTTATCCATCAAGTCGATGGAAATCAATCGAGAAGTATCTTTTAGATAATTTGCGATAAGCCACAGGCTAGCATAAACTTATTTATTTATTTATTTATTTATTTATTTATTTATTTATTTATTGGGATTTAACGACACTTTCGACAGCCAGGGCCAGCTCGTGTCGGATAGTTTTACGGGTGGGGGAAGAGGGAGTACCCGGAGAGAACCACCGAGCAACGTCGCGCAACTGCCATACTCCCCAACGACTAACCCCACACAAGCAGGATTAGCATTGGTTGAAGACAAGTGCACAATGGACGTGCAGTACGCCTTAGTACACAGCGCCACCGCGTCCCTACGTGGGCAATCGGGATTAAGTGCCTTGCCGAATGACACAATGCAGTTACCCCTGGCGGGGATCGAACCATGGACCTTGGAATATTAGTCAGTATGGATTATAATTAAAAACATCAATACTTCTTCGAAATTTATTTTTGGATGAATTAAGTATACACGTATCTCTCGTAACGCAACATCTTATATAATTAACGCACACCGTGCCGGAACTCTAATGTGCTCATTCTGGTGCCCTTATAGCCCGAATCGGATACTGTGGATCTCCATTTGTATGACGTCATCTTTGGGGACCCCACCGGCCCGAATCACGTCCTATAGATCTCCATTTGTATGATGTCATGTATGGTGGCCCAAACAGCCCCAATCGGGTACTGCAAATCCCCATTTGTATGACGTCATTTATAGGGCCCTCATCACCCGAATCAGGTACTATAGATCTCCATTTGTATGACGTCATGTACGTGCGACATGAGTCCAAACATCAACTCTAGTCTCTTAAGATTACCTCCACGGTGCATTATAAAGACTTGTTTAAAGTATTTTAAATTCGCATGTTGAACAGATCCAGTGATGAAATGCACAGAGATGATTGGCAATACATATTGCAAGTCAATTTATGAGTTTCAACACAACACCCCTTCTTTTTTCAATCAGTCTGTAAAGTGCCCCATTCCACTGACCCCGTTCAAAATCGTGGTTACATCAGGCTTAGCGAAGGTCTGTGTGTGTGCGTGGGAAGGGGTGGGGTGGGGGTCTGCCTTCCTGGCTTTGTAAGAACCTAGATTCATTCCCTCATAAAGAAAACGATGAGTTAAGGTTTGTCTTCCCGATTTTTGAGCACTTGTTTGTCATTGTTTGTTACCGAGAATAAAAGAAAAAAGGCACCACAACTGCCACAAAAGACATTTATGTTTGTGTGTGTATGTGTGTGTGTGTGTGGGGGGGGGGGGGGGGGGGGTGTGCATGTAAGAGGGAGGCACTCCATAATAATATTTTAGTTAGGATTTGCATGGATTTTGAATCATACATATAGATTCGTACTTACTAATGAACGTGTATTCTCTTACGAGACGAGATTTAATACTTTGAAGTTCAAGTCACACACACAGTCGGTCATACCTACTGAAGTCTGAAGTGTCCGTTTTGGGTAGTGTCACACACACAGTCGGTCATACCTACTGAAGTCTGAAGTGTCCGTTTTGGGTAGTGTCACACACACAGTCGGTCATACCTACTGAAGTCTGAAGTGTCCGTTTTGGGTCGTGTCACACACACAGTCGGTCATACCTACTGAAGTCTGAAGTGTCCGTTTTGGGTAGTGTCACACACACAGTCGGTCATACCTACTGAAGTCTGAAGTGTCCGTTTTGGGTAGTAAGATCAATTCGGCGTACTATGCCTGGCAGTTTTATAAGAATTGCCCCACGACCAGGGCCGTGGAGAGGGTGGGGTACCCGTTGTAGTAACCAAGGGGGCTCGGAACTTTGGGTGTCCCAGGCCTGGCCCAGGAGTCCAGGATTCTTTGGTCAGACCTGGGTCCCCCAAACTTCTGCCTGCCATGCCAAGCCTTTGCCCCACCCCTCCCCCCACCCCCACCCCCACCGATTTCCGAGCGAGACTCAGCAAGATAAGTTGTCCATTGAATTGAAATACTAGTTACCACTCATGTGATGGAATGGGAGTGCCCCGTGGAGATGCTCAATCTGTTTTCCCTTTATTTAACATGAAAAGCAGACGACAGTTGCAAACAAAATTATTGAAAAACTGATTTCTTTAGTTTCTGGTGTCCAAAACATAGCTTATGACCGCTCATTGGAACGAGCTCAACGAGCTCGTTCCAATGAGGGGTCATATCCTATGTTTTTGAGACAAAAACATGAAACAATAATGAAAACCGAATGGCAATTTTTGTGAATAGCGCTGGTCGGTTTTGGTCGTTACCTTGAATAAAGGGTTAATTGACTGTTATCTGTATACATGTGCACCAGACCCGGTGTTATCACTTCAAGAATTCTTCACTTCACGAACATCGGCAGCTGCATCAGTATCCCGACACTTTCGAAAGGGGGCCCGTCACAGAATTAACCCTGGGGCACGAATTTCAACCCCCGTCCTGGCCAGCCCTGCCCGCGACTACGACATGCATATTTTACTTATTCACAAAACAATTTCCAAGAAGTCTTGACGTTTTGACCTATAATACCGACTGAATAATACATTTGATGAAGGCATACATTGATGACGTAGATGGCATATTTTATCAATCGGGACTTGAGCCATCACGGTCGGGACAAATCAAGCTAACACACCCTTCCCAAATCAGTTATCTTTGCGACGCCCCTCCGTGTTCCCAGCATCCCCCAAAAATATGCCACCGAATGTGCGAATACTTTTATATGTTATGGGTTTTTTGAAAGGGCACAACATGTGACAGGCGAAGCATAACTCACACGGATACCATTTCTTCTGAATATCTGTCTGGGAGGGTTCAGCAGAAATATACTGTGTGTGGTTCTAGATACCAAGTTATAATTGTTAAGACCAAAATTTTTAAACATCAGATATATTTGAAATTTGAACACTCTTGTTTGGAACAAAAGGTTGGACGTGTGCATTGAATTGGAATAGGGCCTAATTCACGAGCCTTCTGAGCAATTTAGCCAATCAACACGCTGGTGTTGTTCACATTCGAATTAAAGATCGAAAAAGGAACTTGACTTGGGCCGCAAAGTGGACCCCACTCGAAGGTGGAGAGTGGGTGAGTTCTGCATTCCGGAAGGGAGCAGCAAACTTCTCAGTGTTGGAGAGACAGGTGATTACGAGTATTTGGGGGTAAATATAAACATTACAGGAAGAGGCATCTACCGAAACCACACAAATAAATTGATTCTGAAGGGGAAGCGAATCCTTAACCAAATGAAACTTATAGGGAGAAACAGTTTCAATAAGGTTTTCGTGGGGAAAACCATTTGGGAAATGGTGGGGCTGCCAAGTATAACATACGGTACGGAAGTGGTACCCCTAAACCAGACGGCCGTAAAGAGCTTGGAAATCTTACAGAACGATGCAGGCCGATGGATAACGGGGTCGAGTAATGCCGCAGCGCTAGAAGCAATCAGGGGTGAGCTTGGGTGGATGAGGATCAAGGACAGGATAGACCTGTTGAAACTCGGTTATCTTAATTATTTGGTGAATCTCCCCGACAGCCGATGGTGTAAAGTAATGTTCCTGCGAATTTTCAACTCAAATATCAAAACGGGGTGGATGGTCCAGGTGAGGGAGCTAGTAGAGAACTACTCATTGGAGATCTCGGACCTGGACGTTGGGGCAAACCAGGGTAAAAAAATCGTCAGAGAAAGGGTCATGGAGGATTGTAACCGTAATTGGCGAGAGGGGGTCAAATCAAAGAGGTCTTTGGGTGGCCTGCGTGATAAAGAGAGGCCAGGTTTTGAAGAGTACCTTGATGGCACCTTTGGGGGGTCACTGCTGTTCAAGCTGAGGTCGCGATCCCTGGAGCTGAGGGGAAAAATTGGGAAAGACGGTGAAAGGGAGTGCCAGATGTGTAACTTGGACATGGTGGAGACCCTGGAACACTTCCTTCTAGAATGCCCAAAGTATCAGTCTAAAAGAATGAGATTCACTGGGAGTATAATGGGGAAGTGGGACGCGAGAATGAAGGACATGTGGTTAGACGGAGACTCAAATGAGAGGGTTAATGTGCTAATCGGAGAGATTGGGAAGAATGGGGCAAGGGATGTCATCAAGCAGTTCGTCTCCGAATGTTGGGAGGAGAGGAGAAGCGTGGGAACAGGGAGGCAGTTGGGAGTTCAGGGGTAACCAAGGCCTTCTCGTCCGAGAACCGCGACAAATCAGCGGCTGGCCAAAGTGTTATTATTATTATTAGACATGTTTTTTGTTTCAAAATCACAAAATCGTATGATAATCTTAATATAAAGTAACCAAGACGGTTTCTAGAGTTCAAAAGAATTATATCGTTTTTGAATGTCCGTGTACGTGGGACTTAATCCTTTACCTAACCTGAAAAGCAGACGACACATGCAAAAATAATTCTTGATTAACTATTTTTTGTCTCAAAAACATAGGTTTTGACCCCTCGTTGGAACGAGCTCGACGAGCTCGTTCCAACGAGGGGTCATAACCTATGTTTTTGAGACAAAAAATGAAAAAAATAATAAAAATTAATTAGCGATTTTTGAGAATAGCGCTGGTCGGTTTTTGCCGTTACGTTAGGTAAAGGGTTAAACCATACACAAACAACATGATTTTATGGAACAAATGTTGTTCGTCTGGGCTAGGATGTTTGGACTGAATCGGTCGTTTAGTGTATCACAAAAGGTAATGGTTATGGGGACCTATTTTGTTTGGTGTCTGTTGAGCCAGTAATATGGTTAATGGGAAACTATTCAATAGAGGTTTCTTATCTAGAGGGGGGAGTCACAAGCTAAAGTAAAAGGCTCATTAGAGCGAGAATCGCGTAGGAAGGGCCAGAGGAAAGAGCTCTTTGAGTAGCATACGTGATAATCGAAACCAGTATTTGAGGAGTACCTGGATGGCACCTTAGGGTGGGAGGGGGGTCCGCTGATGTTTGAACGGATGTAGAGGTCCCTGAAGCTTAGGATGGAAACTGGGAAAGACGACGACGCGGAGTGGTAGCTGTGTAATTTTTGAATGGCGGAGACACTGGAAAACTTTCTCTAAGAATGGCCAAAATATCAGTTTGGCAGGATAGGGTTCGCTCGTAGAACAATGAAGAAATGGAGAAATGAAGGCCAGGTGGTTATTGAGTGATACAAAGTGGAAAATCTTTATACTGATAAGTGAAATTGGGAAGAGAAAAGTCCGGGATAACATTAACCCTTTGATACTTTTAAACGTCTTATGAAGTACGAAATAAAACAGCGTGTTGATACTTTGTGGTCATTTCTTTTGTAATTTTTCGATTTTTTAAAGTTTTAACCTCAATTCCTATTTTCTCCCGACTAGGGCTCAGTGACAACCGCTGAGCCAAATGTTATCGCATCTTAAAATACTAATATAATCCTGCTGACAGGACTTCTTAACTGGTGGAGTGCTAGAATTCACTATCAGGGCTTTCAAAAAATGAGGATACCAGAGCAAAAGCCAACTCTTTCCTTGATAATATTTCATATTCAATCATACGCAAATAATATTTTGTTTATGCAAATTTGTTTTATTACAAATTATTGGAGAGTGCCTGGAGGCAGTCTCCAATAATTTGGCCCTCAATCAGATAATCACTAATGTGAAAAGTATCTTGTTATTTGTACTTTCCGACGTTTGACGTCGCATTTTGAAAGACGTTGAAGAAACTGAATTCCCGATGACGTTTGAATGTCAGGATAATTAAAGTGTCAAAGTGTTAAACAGTTCATACGTGGATGCCGGAGGGAGGGGGTGGTTTGGGGGTGAGGGAGCAACATTTGGCAGCCCAAGAGTAATGAAGGCCTTCCCACATGAGAACCGCAATAAAACTACTGATGACCAAAGAATTATTATTATTATTATTATTATTATTATTATTATTATTATTATTATTATTATTATTATTATTATTATTATTATTATTATAACGGCGTGAATGGTAAGAAGGCTGTTATATTATCAGTCGTATACGTGAAGCCACACACTTTCAACAATACTTTGCTGATATCTACAGTTTGATCTGCACTAAAAATAATTCCAATCCTTTTTGCTTCATTCTTTGCATGCCAGAGAAACATGAACATTAATTTAATAACGTGTCCCCAAAGTGTTCTAAGTGATTAAACTCGGCATGAAGCTACAGTTAATACTCCCCACAGACCGTTCACTTGAAGTGTATTACAACACAGCTGAAGTCTGATTGGATGGTATCTTTGTTCTATTCACCTGGGGTAGAAGATAACATTTCAACAGACACATTCATTTCAATTGCCTAAGGACTGGCGTACACGATTAATTTATGCTAGCACATGTACTAGACGGAATAAACTTTATGATAACCACAAGAAAATAATAGAGCAGACGACAATAATAACCAAGAGAAATAACAGAGCAGACGATAGTTATTTACAAATGATGCAATTTACCAGGGTTTCGGACCACTTGTCTAATTCCGTAAGGAATCACACGCTGTTAGGGGCTGTTTGTTTACAAACTTTTTGTGGGTAAGGAATCACACGCTTTTAGGGGCTGTTTGTTTACTAACTTTTCGTGGGTAAGGAATCACACGCTGTTAAGGGCTGTTTGTTTACTAACTTTTCGTGGGTAAGGAATCACACGCTGTTAAGGGCTGTTTGTTTACTAACTTTTCGTGGGTATGGAATCACAAGCTGTTAGGGGCTGTTTGTTTACTAACTTTTCGTGGGTAAGGAATCACACGCTGTTAGGGGCTGTTTGTTTACTAACTTTTCGTGGGTAAGGAATCACACACTGTTAGGGGCTGTTAGTTTACATACTTTTCGTGAGTAAGGAATCACACGCTGTTAGGGGCTGTTTGTTTACTAACTTTTCGTGGGTAAGGAATCACACGCTGTTAAGGGCCGTTTGTTTACTAACTTTTCGTGGGTAAGGAATCACACACTGTTAGGGGCTGTTAGTTTACATACTTTTCGTGAGTAAGGAATCACACGCTGTTAGGGGCTGTTTGTTTACTAACTTTTCGTGGGTAAGGAATCACACGCTGTTAGGGGCTGTTTGTTTACTAACTTTTCGTGGGTAAGGAATCACACGCTGTTAGGGGCTGTTTGTTTATTAACTTTTCGTGGGTAAGGAATCACACGCTGTTAGGGGCTGTTTGTTTACTAACTTACTAACGCAGAGCACCGTTGATGAAATGTAATGCACTTTTACTGACAAAGATATACAGATATTCTTCTGCACCCTAGCTATAGATGCTCCAATCAATAAGTATTGAATTTTTCCTGAAAACATCAAGATATTATCACAACTAGTGGAACTACATGGCGTAATCATAAAACTACGGTTGTGATGAGTCTTTATTCTTCATTGTAATGTCATCAAACATTTGGTGAGATCAAGTCTCGATTGAGCAACAGTTCATTCGTTAGTTCAGAGAAAATGAATGTTTATGGTATTTTTCAATCCACTAAATCCGTATAATCGCCCAGTTCGCACAATTATCCTCAATTGTGTACTCTGTGACGTCTAGTTTAGAGCAGCAACTACTCCGTCGGCAACCCCGACTCAGATAATCTCCGACTCAAACGTAAGTCACGTGGTATTGAAGTTGACGAGTAGAATAATCAATTAAGCTCATTTCGTTTACTGTTTTCAAATCCCGTGAGCTTTGTTGGCCAAAAAGATGAGTGAACTGAGGCTCCTGCCCCACCCCCACCCCTCCACCCCGGGCTCCGCAGACCGCGAACTACAGTTTGTATATCATATGCGTGACGTCACACATTACTGAACTGAATGCACGATATAACCCGAAAATGTGAGTGTTTTCGCGCATAATAGTTTACATACATTATATGCTGTAAATACAGTGCGATTTTCTTTATTGGATGGGCTTTCAGACATACCCCTACATGCTTGTCCTGTGAAACTGTAAGACCCGACAAATAAATGTCCTGTTCACGAAATCTACCCCACACCCTTCCTTTACTCTCTAAAACCAGTTAGGATAAAACTCAACCCAAATCAACTGGATTGAGTGAATATGAACCCAAATGGGTTCATATTCACTCAGCCCAGTTGATTTGGGTTCATTTTTAACCCAACTGATTTCAGAGTGTAGTCTTCCATGGGTGGGGTGCACAAATAGCAGATCTGTTTGTTGGGTCATTTGTTTACCCCGTTAAAACGCCCATAACATACCTGCTACAAGTACCTGAGAATTTCGAATTGGTTCATTAATCTTTCAAAATGTCGGCAGACAATAACCGCTTCACGTTAAGAGAGTAAGAATTTTAACATTTCTTGATCACAGTTCGGTGTAGAACATCTGTAGTGGATAATGTATATCCGTTATACATATAGGTTTTTAACACCAAATGGCTTTCCGAAAGTGTGTATTGAAGCCGAGACCTCGTTTCCTGGCATACATCGACGATTCTGTCAGGACGAGCCGATATATGACCCAGAGGCGAGGTCAAGACTTCAAAACACCATCTCGAAAATTGGTGGTAATAACCAATTTATCTTACAATATTTTTCAATTTCTTGACTTGTTCGCATGTATTTTGACAATCATTCAGCGTGTATGAATTGATTTTTTTATAAATGAAGATTATGGCGTCGTGGTTTTGCGTCCTTGCGCTGTGTATGACATAATCTCCATTCACTGTTCTACATGTACTATAACCGCCGAAATACATATTGTATTTGGTCTAGACGTTTTTTACTTATAATGGGGAAAATACGTTTTTGTTGTAAGATAAAGTTTATTAGTGATTTAATATTATTAGTCTTCCGTCAATTTCATTGGTCAATTTCAAAACTAGACAATTTGATTGGCTGAGCAAAATACAACTGGGCCACATTTTCATAATTAATTTGCATAATTAGAGTTGGGAGCTTTCATTGGTCAATTTCAAAACTGGACAATTTGATTGGCTAAACAAAATACAACTGGGTCACATTTGCATAATTTCAGTAGGGAGAATTTACGTTATCTGTCCTATTTAGGATGGATTATATTGTATTAATCTTTTACCTACAAGAAAAACACCACACATTTTTTTTTATATTTTCACTTTTTGCTTCCAAAACATAGGTTATGACCCCTCATTGGAACGAGCTCGTTCCAATGAGGGGTCATAACCTATGTTTTGGAAGCAAAAATGAAAATTGTTAGTTATACGAGGATATATTTTCCAAGTGCCGTCTGCAACTCAAGTTAGGTGATGGGTTAAAAAGTCATACTAAAAGTGGCTAATTTGTGCGTGTGTGTGTCATATGATAAATAGAATATGAAATGAGTGTTTTTCTCATATAATATTTATGAAACTCGTCCGAATTTTCCGTTTGGGCTCGCCAGAGGCTCGCAAAGACGGAAAATTCTTTGGCTCGTTTCATAAATATTATATGAGAAAAACACTCATTCTGTATCCTCTATTAATTAGTGGATTCTATGTTGCAGAAAGTGTAATAAACGCCACGATGAGTGAATACGTTTTTCAATATGACACTCATGCCATCACGAAAGGATAGAACTCGAGATCTGCGCATCTTGTTTTATCCTTTCGCTCTGAAACTCGTGACGTATTGACGAACGCCTCCCCACATCGTGACGTTCTGTGTTGAAATGGTGATGTAAATTAATTCCATATTGGGCTCGAGTTTCGCTTTCGTATATGGCATAACATGTCGCTAAATTCCCTGTAATAATTAATATTTCTGCAAGTCGGCTGTGCAAAGTCCATTTTCCATTGACAATATGTTTGTTAATTTTGCGATACATCTCATTTCCATCCCACCCGATTGAGAGGGCAAAAAGAGAAAAATATGTACATAGCTGGTATTTGACGTAATCCATATGCAAATTTTGTAATATTGATAAATTCTTGACTGCCCATACATGGCAATCAAACATCGTTTAAACACTAATCGAACTTGTATGACGATATGGCATACATACTTATGCTTGTTGAGTTTTCCTTGCAAATGAATATTATGTGCTCAAAGGAAATATTTCTCATTTATCTCCACTGTAAGTATTGATAGTGAAGAGTTCTCTCTTGTCCAGTTCGCTTTACGTTTGTTGTCTTTGAACTTTCAAGCTTCTCTCCAAGGTAACAACAAACAGTATTATCCTTTTCTACTTCCTTTGATCACCTTCAGTTTCTTAACCCCCACGAAAATGGAACCGTCTCTTACCTTTGAAGCTAGGTCCAAATTACGTGCTGTCATGTATCTTGTGTCGGATGTTCTGGCCTGTGTTTCTCACATCTTGCATCCGGTATTTTTGTCTTGCACATAAGATATCTGTTTTTTCATGCACTTCCTTTTTACCCATTGTCGATTCTGTCTATTAACTAGAACGTGGCGTATTATGCCCTGTACGTATGACATGTCTATAACATCAGACAGAGACAGAGGCAGAGAGACAGGGAGACAGAGACTGAGACAGACATACAGCAAGTGGTCTGGGCCGCTTAACATTTCCTGACTCGTGAGGCTGTCGACTGACTTTTTGATCTAAAATCTTTTCGAAAGAGAGTTGTGAATTACTTCTTATTTAACCCTTTATCCTATGCAGACGATATCAAAATTTATGATTCTAAATACTATTTTTTCAAATTTTTCAAAATATTTCAACAAAACCATATCATGTGACCCCTCACTGGAATGAGCTGGACAAGGTCGTTCCCATGAGGGGGTCACATGATGTAGTTTTGTTGTAATTGTCTGAAAATTAATATTTTTTCGACTGCTGAATTTGCAAATTACGCGGGCGGATGCGGCCGATTCGTTAGGTAAAGGGTTAATATCAAGGGGGTTTACTACACTGGAACGATAACCACTCAAATTCGCCTGCCCTAACATTAGAAAGTAGAAAAAGGGTGTTCTTTGCTCATATACTTTCCTTCCTTATAACGTGAACATGAACATTGTGGGTTTCAACCTGTTTCGCCCCAGGTGGCGAGAAGTTGGCTTTTGATTACGAATCTGCTGGAGGTAGATTGTTGATATAAAGACTTTATCGAGTAACTGTGGTGTATGACTTATCAGTAATTGAGTTTGGCCAACTTGAGCGTCTGTCTACGGCCATTGATTGATACGTCGTGGACGTCCAGGAAGACACAGCTTATTTGTAGTTCATAAAAAAATGATTCTCTCACGCGATCAACCCATGACTCTCTCACGCTATCAACTAATGACTCTCTCGCACGATCAACTCTTGACTATCTCATGCGATCAACTCATGACTCTCTCACGCGATCAACTCATGGCTCTCTCACGCGATCAACTCATGACTCTCTCACGCGATCAACTCATGACTCTCTCACGCGAGCAACTCATGACTCTCTCACGCGATCAACTCAGGACTCTCTCACGCGATCAACTAATGACTCTCTCACGCGATCAACTCATGACTCTCTCACGCGATCAACTCATGACTCTCTCACGCGATCAACTCATGACTCTCTCACGCGACAATCAACTCATGACTCTCTTATGCGATCAACTCAGACTCTGTTGATTTTGATTCATAAGGTTATGAGATCAAATGTAAATAAACATAAAAATCGAGAATATAGATTATTAAAGTAGATACGTCACAGGCAGGATACTCTCTCTCTCTCACTCTCTCACTCTCTCTCTCTCTCTCTCTCTCTCTCTCTCTCTCTCTCTCTCCCATCCTTTGTAGGAGCTTTTTGTGTCGTTAGATGAAAAAAGTTAACGTTTATTTTGGGCAAAAATTTGTTTTATTACAAATTATTGGAGAGTGCCCTTGGGCACCACGCCCACCACGCCCGCGGGCACTCTCCAATAATTTGTAACAAAACGAATGATACGAACAAAATATTATTTGCGTTTGTCTCTATATGAAACATGAGTAAGGGTAATGTTGGCTTGACTCTATATGAAAGATGAGTAAGGTTAATGTTGGCTTTTGTCTCTATATGAAACATGAGTAAGGTTAATGCTGGTTTTTGCTCTGATACCCTCATTTTTCTGAAAGCCCTGATGGTGAATTTTAGCACTCAACCAGTTAAATAGGTCAAGTAGAACACTTTTCTCGGTCCTCTGTACAGTGTCTCGGTTGATGTTCGGGTGGCAGTATTTTACTTTTCTCGGTCCTCTGTACAGTGTCTCGGTTGATGTTCGGGTGGCAGTATTTTACTTTTCTCGGTCCTCTGTACAGTGTCTCGGTTGATGTTCGGGTGGCAGTATTTTAACGGTATTCTTTAGCGTAGACAGACGAAAATGGGATCGCAAAAAGGAAAATAATAGATGTCTCATCTGTGAACGGTTTATGGACCTTTACAAAACGTGTATCGTTTATGTTTAAAAACTGTATTATAAATGAAGAGAACATTATTTTGTACAAAACTGAAATAATACCAGCTTCCCCCAAAATACTTCAAATAATACCAGCTTCCCCTAAAATACTTCAAATAATGCCAACTTCTCCCAAAATACTTCAAATAATGCCAACTTCTCCCAAAATACTTCAAATAATACCAGCTTCTCCTAAAATACTTCAAATAATGCCAACTTCTCCCAAAAATATTTCAGCTAAGATGAACTATTTAATCCTTTTAATCCGTGAGCCCGTTTTCTGGCCCAGGAGCATGATACGTCATAATTTTATTAAGTAGGATGCATGCCAAGTGAAAATGTGGGCTAGACCAATCAATATTTTCGACGTGCGGCCAAAAGGCTGTACGATGAAAATATTAATTGGTCTACCCTCAAATAATGAATATGGACTCTCCCAATTGCTGCCATCAAACTGACGTGGAAGATACCACCATGGTTCAAAGGGTTAAAACTATATCGTGGTCCAAACGAAAACATCTGCTACAGTGGTAGAGGCACCTAAATAGAAGTATGTTTCTCTAGGGAGCTACAGTGGTAGAGGCACGTAAATAGAAGTATGTTTCTCTAGGGAGCTACAGTGGTAGAGGCACGTAAATAGAAGTATGTTTCTCTAGGGAGCTACAGTGGTAGAGGCACGTAAATAGAAGTATGTTTCTCTAGGGAGCTACAGTGGTAGATGCACGTAAATAGAAGTATGTTTCCCTAGGGGGCTACAGTGGTAGATGCACGTAAATAGAAGTATGTTTCTCTAGGGAGCTACAGTGGTAGATGCACGTAAATAGAAGTATGTTTCTCTAGGGAGCTACAGTGGTAGATGCACGTAAATAGAAGTATGTTTCCCTAGGGGGCTACAGTGGTAGATGCACGTAAATAGAAGTATGTTTCTCTAGGGAGCTACAGTGGTAGATGCACGTAAATAGAAGTATGTTTCTCTAGGGAGCTACAGTGGTAGATGCACGTAAATAGAAGTATGTTTCTCTAGGGAGCTACAGTGGTAGATGCACGTAAATAGAAGTAGGTTTCTCTAGGGAGCTACAGTGGTAGATGCACGTAAATAGAAGTATGTTTCTCTAGGGAGCTACAGTGGTAGATGCACGTAAATAGAAGTATGTTTCTCTAGGGAGCTACAGTGGTAGATGCACGTAAATAGAAGTATGTTTCTCTAGGGAGCTACAGTGGTAGAGGCACGTAAATGGAAGTATGTTTCTCTAGGGAGCTACAGTGGTAGATGCACGTAAATGGAAATATGTTTCTCTAGGGAGCTACAGTGGTAGGTACACGTAAATGGAAGTATGTTTCTCTAGGGAGCTACAGTGGTAGATGCACGTAAATGGAAGTATGTTTCTCTAGGGAGCTACAGTGGTAGATGCACGTAAATAGAAGTATGTTTCTCTAGGGAGCTACAGTGGTAGGTACACGTAAATGGAAGTATGTTTCTCTAGGGAGCTACAGTGGTAGAGGCACGTAAATAGAAGTATGTTTCTCTAGGGAGCTACAGTGGTAGATGCACGTAAATAGAAGTATGTTTCTCTAGGGAGCTACAGTGGTAGATGCACGTAAATAGAAGTATGTTTCTCTAGGGAGCTACAGTGGTAGAGGCACGTAAATAGAAGTATGTTTCTCTAGGGAGCTACAGTGGTAGAGACACGTAAATAGAAGTATGTTTCTCTAGGGAGCTACAGTGGTAGAGACACGTAAATAGAAGTATGTTTCTCTAGGGAGCTACAGTGGTAGAGGCACGTAAATAGAAGTATGTTTCTCTAGGGAGCTACAGTGGTAGAGACACGTAAATAGAAGTATGTTTCTCTAGGGAGCTACAGTGGTAGAGGCACGTAAATAGAAGTATGTTTCTCTAGGGAGCTACAGTGGTAGATGCACGTAAATGGAAGTATGTTTCTCTAGGGAGCTACAGTGGTAGATGCACGTAAATAGAAGTATGTTTCTCTAGGGAGCTACAGTGGTAGGTACACGTAAATGGAAGTATGTTTCTCTAGGGAGCTACAGTGGTAGATGCACGTAAATAGAAGTATGTTTCTCTAGGGAGCTACAGTGGTAGAGGCACGTAAATAGAAGTATGTTTCTCTAGGGAGCTACAGTGGTAGAGACACGTAAATAGAAGTATGTTTCTCTAGGGAGCTACAGTGGTAGAGACACGTAAATAGAAGTATGTTTCTCTAGGGAGCTACAGTGGTAGAGGCACGTAAATAGAAGTATGTTTCTCTAGGGAGCTACAGTGGTAGAGGCACGTAAATAGAAGTATGTTTCTCTAGGGAGCTACAGTGGTAGATGCACGTAAATAGAAGTATGTTTCTCTAGGGAGCTACAGTGGTAGATGCACGTAAATAGAAGTATGTTTCTCTAGGGAGCTACAGTGGTAGAGGCACGTAAATAGAAGTATGTTTCTCTAGGGAGCTACAGTGGTAGAGACACGTAAATAGAAGTATGTTTCTCTAGGGAGCTACAGTGGTAGAGACACGTAAATAGAAGTATGTTTCTCTAGGGAGCTACAGTGGTAGAGGCACGTAAATAGAAGTATGTTTCTCTAGGGAGCTACAGTGGTAGAGACACGTAAATAGAAGTATGTTTCTCTAGGGAGCTACAGTGGTAGAGGCACGTAAATAGAAGTATGTTTCTCTAGGGAGCTACAGTGGTAGAGGCAAGTAAATATAAGTATGTTTCTCTAGGGAGCTACAGTGGTAGAGGCACGTAAATAGAAGTATGTTTCTCTTGGGAGCTACAGTGGTAGAGGCAAGTAAATAGAAGTATGTTTCTCTAGGGAGCTACAGTGGTAGAGGCACGTAAATAGAAGTATGTTTCTCTAGGGAGCTACAGTGGTAGAGGCACGTAAATAGAAGTATGTTTCTCTTGGGAGCTACAGTGGTAGAGGCAAGTAAATAGAAGTATGTTTCTCTAGGGAGCTACAGTGGTAGAGGCACGTAAATAGAAGTATGTTTCTCTAGGGAGCTACAGTGGTAGAGGCACGTAAATAGAAGTATGTTTCTCTAGGGAGCTACAGTGGTAGAGGCACGTAAATAGAAGTATGTTTCTCTAGGGAGCTACAGTGGTAGAGGCACGTAAATAGAAGTATGTTTCTCTAGGGACACGAATTATTATTTTCCTTTTGTGCCTCAAAAACATAGCTTGTATGAATGGACGACTTTATTTCGCAAAAATAGATATATAGACAAAACTACATGTATGTTTCAATGAGTCGTTTTGTATTCAATGAGTCAGATGTGCGTAGGAAGAAAACGTCGAGACCGAAGGTCGAGACGTTTTCTTTCTACGCACATCTGACGAATTGAATACAAAACGACTCATTGAAACATACATGTGGTTTTGTATTTATTACATGACCCAAGCACCTACTGACCTAATTTTCTTTTCTATCAACGGTGGTAAACACCATGCACTTTATGCAGTCGCATTGCATAAAAAAAGTCCCGGTTGGAACAGGTTTGTGTGCAATACGGAATTCCGTATTGCACAGCTGTATTGCACGCCGTATTGCATAAGAGAGACTGCATGGGCATATAATAATAATAACACTTTGGCCAGCCGCTGATTTGTCGCGGTTCTCGGACGAGAAGGCCTTGGTTACCCCTGAACTCCCAACTGCCTCCCTGTTCCCACGCTTCTCCTCTCCTCCCAACATTCGGAGACGAACTGCTTGATGACATCCCTTGCCCCATTCTTCCCAATCCCTCCGATTAGCACATTAACCCTCTCCTTTGAGTCTCCCCCTAACCACATGTCCTTCATTCTCCCATCCCACTTCCCCATTATACTCCCAGTGAATCTCATTCTTTTAGACTGGTACTTTGGGCATTCTAGAAGGAAGTGTTCCAGGGTCTCCACCATGCCCAAGTTACACATCTGGCACTCCCTTTCACCGTCTTTCCCAATTTTTCCCCTCAGCTCCAGGGATCGCGACCTCAGCTTGAACAGCAGTGACCCCCCAAAGGTGCCATCAAGGTACTCTTCAAAACATGGCCTCTCTTTATCACGCAGGCCACCCAAAGACCTCTTTGATTCGACCCCCTCTCGCCAATTACTGTTACAATCCTCCATGACCCTTTCTCTGACGATTTTTTTACCCTGGTTTGCCCCAACGTCCAGGTCCGAGATATCCAATGAGTAATTGGTTTATACATCCAGTAATGACAGCTTTTGTAACCTTTGTTTTCTGCAGGGTGGGGGGGGGGGGGGGTGGGGATGACATAACAAACTGGCTGTTTTATTGACACCCACCTTAAAAGATGGAATGGGGAAAACATAGTGTAAGAGAAAGAGTTTGGAGAAAGAAGGAGAGAGAGAAGTGCAAAGGCTCTCAAGTAATGAATTTGATTTGGAATAGTTTGTATTACACTTAGGATAGATAACCCTCTTGTTGCCCATCAGAAGAACGAGCTCTTTGAGCTCGTACCAACGTGAAATCATAAACTGTGTTTGGGAGCAAAATGACTTTTTAAGTTATTCCCGAATATTTGGAACTATGGACAATCATTTCTTCATCAAACGTGTGTGTGTTTGGGAGGGGGCTTTCGTTCAAGAATATGTGATTTGAAAAAGTGGTGGGGAATAGTCTGACTGCTACCGACCCCACGTTTGCGTTACCCAGTGGTAACTGATCTGCTCTAGGTGATAGAAACTGAACATAAAGAGGTGGTTATAAATAAAGTTTAATATCGGGAACGGGAATTCAAAAGCTCTGCGGTTCCAGGCTCTGAAAGTCAATCACGATACCCGGGAAATTCACAGACCATGGTATCAGTGATTGCTTATTATAGGTTATGAGATTACGACGAACATTAATTTCTACCGAGATCAGCATCGCCATTGGAGCTATGGTTTAATCTCGCGAACGGGAATTTCCCGGTTACTGGTTTTGAAAAGGTGTGACAATGCCCAGGATTTTCATGGACTAGAATCGGGAATCAAAGGTTGCGGACCGCAACCTTTGATTCTCGGTTCTGTCCTATGAATACTCCAGGTATCGGGATTGATATTCAGAAACGACAACCGGAGAATTCCTATTATCCTAACCGACTTTTGAAAACGAGAACCAGAAATTTCTCGTTCCCGGAATAAAACCCTAGTTGTAAAATTCAACCTGTAACTCAATGCAGTCAAGTATAATCTTCTCCACAGCCACATAATAAACAGTAGATGTGATCTTTGGTGCATAACCATTTTATGTTTGTTCTCGTTACTTGCAGCGTAACAACGTAATAAATAATAATTTACACATTATCCTGAATTTTCTCCTTCTGACTGCTCGCCGTGTGATTCTCCGCGTGTGATTCGGTTGATGTTTGAAAAAATTAATTATTTATATTGCAAAATACAAGTTTCAAATATCCAAAATGTATAGCATTTTGTGCTCCGGATTATTAGGTACCAAAACAAATCCAAGGTTATGAAGTGGGCTATCGGTGGATTACCACCCAATCCATCACTACAGACGAACAGTAGTAAGAGGCAAATGTTTTCACTGTTAATAGAAGCAATATTAGAACCAGGCCACTGAATACCAGACTGCCTTTTTCGGGATTTGTCTTTGGTTTCACACATAAGGCAATAGATGTGGTTTGTGATTAGAATATAATATTAATTTATTAGTCTAGTTTAACACTTACGCTGCCGAAAGCGACGATTGTCACCTATTTTATGATGATTAACTGGTAAGCGCAGATCAAACCTACAATCTGATTAATTGTTGGAATGAGCTCAGAGAGAGTTTCAAGTATGTCATAAAGTGTATTTGTTTATTTATTTATTAGGGTTTAACGACACTTTAACAGCCAAGATCATATCGTGTCAGTGACAGTTTTCGGGTGGAGGAAGCCGGAGTACCCGGAGAGAACCACCGAGCAACGACGAGCAACTGTCAGCTCCTCAACATTCTAACTCTGTTCAAGCTCCGCTCAAGCAAGGTTACAGCAGTTGAAGACATGTGCACCATCGACGTGCAGTTCGCCTTAGTACACGGCGTCATCGTGCCCCCATGTAGGCAAACGGGATAAAGTGCTTTGCCCAAGGACCCAACGCGGGTCGTCCCGGATGGGGATCGAACACGGGACCTCTAGCATAGAGGTCCAACAGTCTACCCCTCAGCCACCGCGCCCCCGTCCCCCAAAAGAGTGAAAATAAACCCACATCAACTGAGTTTATTTATTTATTTATTTATTTATTTATTATTTATTTATTTATTTATTTATTTATTGGGGTTTAACGACACATTCGACAGCCAGGGTCACCTCGTGTCCCACAGTTTTATGGGTGGAGGAAGTTGGAGTACCAGGAGAGAACCACCGATCAGTGGTGAGCAACTGTCAGACTCCCCAACATACTAACTCCGTACCCGCCGGGTTAGCTTTGGTTGACGACAAGTGCCAGCTCCCAAACATCGAACATCCACACTGCAGCACAGGCAGGGTTAGATTGGTTGAAGTCCAGTACGCCTTAGTACACGACGTCATCGTGCCCGCATGTGGGCAATCGGGGTTAGTGCCTTGACCAAGGACATAACGCGGGAGTCCGAATCGATCGCTCAGACTGTCACCCATCCAAGCACTAACCGGGCTCGACGTTGCTTAACTTCGGTGATATGACGAGAACAGGTTACCGCAACGCCACCGCGCGCCCATAAAGTGTATTGAACTTGCTCGCGTACAAGCCTACATTGAGGTCTTCCATATATAGCCAGAACCGGTTACCGCAACGCCACCGCGCCCCCATAAAGTGTATTTAACTTGCTCGCGTACGAGCCTACATTGAGGTCTTCCATATATAGCGAAAGTGGGCGTGGCAGTACAAGGGTTAAATATATTTTATTTACCACTAATTACAACAAAAAGGATTGGAGAACAAGTTATAACAACTTACGATACTACTATCCTCGAAAACGTAATTTAAAAATTTGCGGCATAGATACATCAATAAAAATAAAGAAAAGTTATTTCGTAAACAAAAATGAAAGTTGAGTGTAGGTGAATGAAAGATTGCCGTTATCTTAATTAACCTGCTGGCAATGGGGTATTTTTCTCTCACCGCCATCATTGCATCAAATAACACTCCCCCATTCACTGCAAAAAATATAGGTTCTCTTTAGAACCAAAACTGGTTCTAATCTTGTCCCTGAGATGGAACCAGTTCTGTTTAAACAGAATTTATTTCAAATCAAATAAATTTATAAAGATTAACATTAAATATAAAAGAATTAAACATAAATTGAGGGGGTTTCAGTTGTAAGTTTAGAGCTTATACGAGGTTGTCTCAAATCATTATTAAGCAAAGGAGATATGAACAGTTGGCATATCGAACCAGTTTTGGTTCTATACAGAACCAAAACTGGTTCGATATGCCAACTGTTCATATCTCCTTTGTTTGAATATGTTTGGCGACTGCGTTGAATAAGCTCCAAGTTTACTGCTGAATCTACTTCAGTTCATGTAATATTCTGTTAAACTTAAATACTAATCTTGGGAAATTTATTTGATTTGAAATAAATACTGTTTAGACAGAACTGGTTCCATCTCAGGGACAACATTAGAACCAGTTTTGGTTCTAAAGAGAACCTATATTTTTTTGCAGTGTTCCCTGTCGTTGATGTATATGGATTTGAGTACGGACTGACATAGGATAGGGTTGGGGTTGGAGTTACTCAGACGATAAGATAAATCACTGGACTTTCCTAAATATAATTTCATTCTGCTTTATGGTTATGCCATATTAATTTATTAGTAATTCACGCCTTCTGTGAGAAAGATTACTGTTTCGGTGAGAAACAGAAATAGTGATAATGGTAGGTCCATGAAGTTAGCTTGACGTCTTGCGTTGGACGTTCATTTGACATTCATATTTAGTCAGTTTGACGTTGGTCATTCGTTTGATATTCGTCTGAAGTTGGCTTGACATTCACCTGTGGTCAGTTTCACCGCAAACAAATGTCAAACGCCGAACGTGAAACTAGCTGCAGGCGTGTCAACCACCGCAGGTGAAACTAACCAGAGGCGAATGTTAAAGAAATGTCCAACGGCCAATGACAAACGAATTTCGAATGTCGAACACCATACGCAAAACTCACCACGAGTGAATGTCAACCGAATGTCCAACGCCCAACGACAAACTGGCTGAATGCTAATGTCAAACACCCCGTACGTCAAACTGACCAAAGGCGAATATCAACCGAATGTCCAAAACCCAACGACAAACTGTCTGAAGGCGAATGTTAAATGGATGTAAAATGCCGAACGTCAAACTATCTTTAGGCCAATGTCAAACGAATGTTCAATGCCCAACAACAAACTAAAAGCGAATGTCAAACGCATTTCAAACGCCATACGCGAAACTGACCATGAGCGAATATCAAACGAATGTCCAACACCCTGCGCCAAATGGCTAAGGGTGAATGTTAAATGCTGTACGTCAAACTGACTACAGGTGAATGTCAAGCGAATGTCCAACGCCCAACGACAAACTGGCTAAAGGCGACTGTCAAACAAATGTCAAATGCCGAATGTCGAACTATCTTTAAATAGGCGAATGTCAAACGAATGTCCAATGCCCAGCGACAAACAAGCTAAAGGCGAATGTGAAACGTCGTATATCAAACTGACAAGAGGCGAATGTCAAGCGAATGTCCAACGCCCAACGACAAACTGGCTGAATGCGAATGTCAAATGCCGAACGTCAAACTATCTTTAGGCGAATGAATGTCAAGCGAATGTCCAACGCCCAACAACAAACAGGCTAAAGGCGAATGCAAAACGAATGTCGAATGCTGAACGACAAACTATCTTTAGGCGAATGTCAACGAATGTCCAAGATCCAACGTCAATCTAACTTTACAGTCCTGACAATGGTATGGAAATTTATTTTAGATTCCCGAAGAATTGAAAAAAAACAAGGTAGGAATTATTTATAATTCATACCATTCTAAGTTGGTAAAGATTTGTTAGGCCAAAGGTTTGAGTCCGTCGTTAAGAAGAAGAGGTATATCGTATTAAAATGGTATCACATTTGTACATGTTGTCAGGTTGCTATTTCTCATTCGAACCTTGAATTTTCCCATTTTCTCCAACTGGGAGACGTCAATTATTTCGCGAGAAATTGTTTCAACTAATTACTCTCTCAGAAATTAATAGACTGGACATTTCATAATGAAATTCCATTCAGATTCCATCAATTCCATTGTACATGCTTCGCAATTCCTGTGTTTGATAGGACGCGGAGTTTGTAAATACCTTCCCCGCTCGATCCACATTTTATGGTTGCTTAAACGAAATCACGCGATTTGTTTCAACCATCAGTTGATGATGTGGGAATGAGATATGGTTCTTTATCATATGACTCGTCCGTTTTGTTCACTTTAAAACATTTGATATTTTGTTTTCATATTAATCAGTGATAAATAAAGCCATCCGTCAATTTCATTGGTCAATTTCAAAACTAGACAATTTGATTGGCTGAACAAAATACAACTGAGCCACATTTTCATAATTTGAATAGTTAGAGTTGAGACCTTTCATTGGTGAATTTCAAAACTGGATAATTTGATTGGCTAAACAAAATACAACTGGGTCACATTTGCATAATTTCAGTAGGGAGAATTTACGTTATCTGTCCTATCTAGGGTCGGTTATATTGTATTAATCTTTTACCTACAAGAAAAACACCATTCATTTTTTTTTTTCACTTTTTGCTTCCAAAACATAGGTTATGACCCCTCATTGGAACGAGCTCAACGAGCTCGTTCCAATGAGGGGTCATGACCTATGTTTTGGAAGCAAAAAATGAAAATTTTTTAGTTATACGAGGATGTTTTTTTCCAAGTGCCGTCTGCAACTCAAGTTAGGTGATGGGTTAAAAAGTGATACTAAGTGGCTAATTTGTGCGTGTGTGTGTGTGTCATATGATAAATAGAATGTGAAATGAGTGTTTTTCTCATATAATATTTATGAAACTCGTCCGAATTTTCCGTTTGGGCTCGCCAGAGGCTCGCCAAAACGGAAAATTCTTAGACTCGTTTCATAAATATTATATGAGAAAAACACTCATTCCATATCCTCTATATATTATAAGCGATTTCAAATAGTCGATAAGTACCGAGTGATATTTGTCCACTTTTATTATCAGTATGTATATATTTTTGATATACATGTAACTGAATATGATTTGATTTGAGTTTGGCTTCGTCTCCCCTGACTGAGATAGTTTTATCATTGTCACAACTCATCCCACCAGACTGCAGTAAATAGAGACATTATTGACAATTGGCTTCAATTGTCCCGTAGGTCAACACCCATCGCGTAAATGGCATGGTGTCGGTAAAATGTATCGACCATTTCAGTGAGTGAGCTGCTGCTCCGTAACAATTGTTTTCGTGTAGTTTCTATTTGCCTCGCTGCATGATGGTGTTTATTATCCATTAGCAACGACCGGTTTTGTCGTCCCCGGAGTCAAGTTTAAATTAATTATCAGACACGCGTTTAACCATAGGCAAATTTTCTGATTCCTGTTTAGTATTATATTGGTAAATGATCGTTAATTTTTCATGCACATCCATTAGACAACGAATATATTGGTAATGGGATCAGTAAATTGTCCCCAGTATTGCGTTTTTGGTTTGTTTTGATGAGATTAAAATATAAAAAGACGCCGGACTTATTTGCGATTCGTTGTCGATCTTGTCGTCTTTTATATTTGCACATCACTGGGCACTGACCAACCTATATCAAATACATGGTCATTTCAGTGCTAATTTTCCTCTTCACTGTCAGTGTTAGTACGCTCGCTTCATAATATTTTTCATCGGAACCCCATCAGATATGAAGGACAAAAATACAACAAACAGGAAGGAGATAAAAATTGTCCCCACAAAAATAATATAATTTCTAAATCAGCCCTTTCGTGATAAGTATCGCCATTGTCGCAATAAGCAGATATTTCAGCACCATGAAGTATGAGTAAATTTAGATAGAAGGGACGAATTCGGCAGGTACGCCAAAAGGGCATCAAAGTCGTCATTGTAACACTTCGGCAGGTACACCAAAAGGGCATCAAATTCGTCATTGTAACACTTCGGTAGGTACGCCAAAAGGGCATCAAATTCGTCATTGTAACACTTCGGCAGGTACGCCAAAAGGGCATCAAATTCGTCATTGTAACACTTCGGCAGGTATACCAAAAGGGCATCAAAGTCGTCATTGTAACACTTCGGCAGGTATACCAAAAGGGTATCAAATTCGTCATTGTAACACTTCGGCAGGTACGCCAAAAGAGCATCAAATTCGTCATTGTAACACTTCGGCAGATACACCAAAAGGGCATCAAATTCGTCATTGTAACACTTCGGCAGGTACACCAAAAGGGCATCAAATTCGTCATTGCAACACTTCGGCAGGTACACCAAAAGGGCATCAAATTCGTCATTGTAACACTTCGGCAGGTACACCAAAAGGGCATCAAATTCGTCATGGTAACACTTCGGCAGGTACACCAAAAGGGCATCAAATTCGTCATTGTAACACTTCGGCAGGTACGCCAAAATGGCATCAAATTCAGCATTGCAGCATTTGGTGTCCGCCAAATTCGTCTCACTGTTCGAATTCGGGCAGTGTGGCGAATCGGGTAGGTACTCTACGAGCTGTGAGGAGAGATTAATTTATGGTTCCAACCAGTACTCTGAAGTACGTGACCAATGCGCCCCCATCCAACGGTCCGATATCATTTTACAGTATATTGTTTGTGGAAGGATGGGAAGACTGAGATGGCTTAGTTCTTCACACCATTTCTATCTTAATTGTTTGAAACGAAAGAGACGACTTTTCCTGCTCATGAACGTAATACGTCATGGTCATACCTTCATTAAGTAGAGTGCTGCTAAGTTAAAGTGTGACGTAGACCAATCAATATTTTCAACGTGCAGCCTGAAGGCTGCACGTTGAAAATATTAATTGGTCTTCCCACAAATAATAAATATGGACTCTTCCAACTGCTTCCATTGAACTGATCAGAAAGATACCACCGAGATTCAAAGAATTAATATTCTCCGAGCTGTTTGTTGTTTTTGTTTATTAAAAGGAAGAAAAGGAAATTTGGCTGTTTATGGCAAGTTAATTAGAAGCAACTGTTCACAAATGATCCATCATTAAGAATATCAGTATCACACCTCATTAGACTAAGCCTCAACTTTGGTTCTTTGTTTAGTAAATGTGTTTCTACTGTACTTTGCAATATTTTATTCTTCCCGGGAAAAAAATTAGCAAACCGCACCTCCTGGATTTTATATTAATGGAATGGACAGTGTCTGTATTATATGTTACGATACATACACTGTTGATATAATGAACAGAAAAACAGCTACACTAAAAGATGGTGAAACGCCGTTCTTGTTTTAAAACAGGGTTACAACAAACGTTCTGACTGATTGGGAAACAATTGTAAAAAGTCACTTTCTATATTTTTATACTACTCTACAGGAAAATGCTCGTTCGAAGTTTGTGAAATGATGCCTACATCTATCACATAAAATCGCTAACATTTCGAATTTTAATCTTTATATGAGATTCCCATACCTTTTTTGTTAAATTTACTCACACTTTCAAGAAATTGAGGGGAGCAAATTTTTCCGTAAATCGCTCCCAATGAGGAAAATTGTCAGCCATTATGGAGTTGGCTTCTTTGTAATTCTATGCAAAGAGTTGTATTTAATATTTTGAAATATTGTAAAGGCATTTAGCTTATCACCTGGTCAACAACGGTTAACCCTTTACCCAACGTAACGGCCAAAACCGACCAGCGCTATTCTCAAAAATCGCCAATTAATTTTCAAAATATTTTCATTTTTTGTCTCAAAAACATAGGTTATGACCCCTCGTTGGAACGAGCTCGTCGAGCTCGTTCCAACGAGGGGTCATAACCTATGTTTTTGAGACAAAAAATGAAAAAATTTAGTTATTAAAGAATTTTTTTTGCAAGTGTCGTCTGCTTTTCATGTTAGGTAAAGGGTTAATCTGTTTCGAACATAACTTGTATCATTCATAAACAGAAGTTGGCTTTCCTATACACTTTTGAATGATACATGTACATTTTTTTATAGCTGTGTGATGTACTTTGTACGCACAAAGGCCCGCCATCGCTATAGTGCTTCTCTGGCATCCATTTGTTACTTGTATAAATGAGATGCGCAACTGTTAAAAACGGAATTCTGACACAGTGCTACAAATTTCAAAATCCTCTCCCCAGAGAAAGTTAACACGTGCGATACTGAGAAATGTACGAAACTCGTACGATACTAGGAAATGGGAAACACAGGCAAATGAGAAAGTTGGGAAATTAGAACCTCATACGATACTGGGAAATGAGGAAGCCCATGCAATACTGGGAAATGAGAAACTCATACGATATTGGGAAATGAGAAACTCATGAGACACTGAGAAATGAGAAACTTATACAATATTGGGAAATGAGAAACCCATGCGATAATAAGAAATGAGAAACTCGTGCGATATTGGGAAATGAGGGACTCGTGCGATACTGGGAAATAAAAAACTCACGTGATACTGAGAAATGGGAAACTCGTGTGATATTGGAAAATGGGAAACTCATGCGATACTGGGAAATGAGAAACTCGTGTGATACTGTGGAAATCGGAAATTCATGGAAAGTTGGCAAATGAAAAATCATGCGATACTGGGAAATGAGAAAGTCATGCGATATTGGGAAATGAGAAACTCATATGATACTGGGAAATGAGAAACCCATGCGATACTGGAAACTGAGAAAGTCATGCTATATTGGGAAATGAGAAACTCATGCGATACTGGGAAATGAGAAGGAACACCACATGCAGCTCAAAACTTATAGTTCAGGAGATCTTTATAGTCAAGTGACGTCTGCCTCTTCGGGCAGACAACACTTGGATAGAAACAACAGCTCAGATTTCCCGAGTCTCCCTGCTTACTATTATCCGGTCAGTGCCAGAACACGTGTCGTATAACACCATGGGCGAGTTGACTTGATTTTAGGGTTTCTGGATGTTTAGTTTTAGAGAGAAGTGTACCACGAATCGGTGTCTATAACACCACGGGCGAGTTGACTTGAGTTTAGGGTTTCTAGATGTTTAGTTTTAGAGAGAAGTTTTCCACGAATCGGTATTTATAACACCATGGTCGAGTTGACTTGAAAGGGTTCCTAGATGTTAAGTTTTATAGAAAAGTATACCACCGAGTCTCCAATCCAGATGGAAACGTCCGAAAACTTATTAAGAGGAGGGGCGCAGTCCGCACATTAGCCCCCCCCCCCCCCCCCCCTGTACTCGCTACCGGCGCACATTCTTCTTTTCTCTTTGTTTAGTTCCTGGGACCAATAGAAGTATGGGTGTCTGCATGGACTGTGCAATAAGAAATATGGGCGTTTGTTTTATCCCCCACACCACCACCACCAATCGGCCACCTTCGTGACCTAATTGTGCGCTGGTTAAGGGTCATGCTTTCCACTTCAACCGGATCGATGTTCGTAAAGAACAAACAAATAAATCTTGTTAGTAATTAAAACATACAAAGAAAATAGAACAAATGTCAGTTTTAATAAGAATTAGGATAAGCCGATTACGGATATATTTCTTTAATTAAAGAAATATTTAGCCTAAAGTCGATGTCTTGTGTTCATTTCGTACATATCAACTGACATCGACGTTGAAATTGTGAAGTGGTAGGTAGTTACTTTTGATTACCAGCTATGAGAGGTGGGGCAAAATGTTTGACTTTTCCTCTTTTTCCCTCCACTTCACATGCAGGCCGTGAAATAAGCAGCGACCGATCGTTTAGGTTACGTGTGGGTTACGTCAATTACTCGCGAACGATCGTTTAGGTTACATGTGAGTTACGTCAATTACCCGCGAACGATCGTTTAGGTTCCGTGTGGGTTACGTCAATTACCCACGAACGATCGTCTAGGTTACGTGTGGGTTACGTCAATTACCCGCGAACGGTCGTTTAGGTTACGTGTGGGTTAGGTCAATTATCCGCGAACGATCGTTTAGGTTACGTGTGGGTTACGTCAGTTACCCGCGAACGATCGTTTAAGTTACGTGTGGGTTACGTCAGTTGTAAAATACGCAAACGAACTACAGGTTTCGACAAACTAATACAACATAACTTTATTGAATTACTAATCTCACATGTTTTACCAGGGAGACTTGACAGTATTTCGAAACCATCTCAACTCCAGGTTGAGTATTGCATACGCATATGAATGGAATTCCATCTTAAAAATGAATTTCTGCCTTACTAAATAGCAACAACTAATGTGCGATCTCGTTTCGTCGAGATCGCGCGTTATTTGCTGATATTCACATTTATCGAACAATCATATTGATTTTGGCCTGAAAAACTTGAAAAATGGTATATATCACATAATGTGTTCCGATTCCGTATCATATAGACTGGTCGGCAAAGCCGGCTCGTTGAGATCTCATTCTGGACACCACCTCGAATCTGATACAAATCACAGGACATGCACATTGTCATGATAATCTGTATTTATTTGTTGATATTTCGTCAGGGAGAAATCCCCTTAACTCTTTACTTAACATGAAAAGCAGACGACACTTGCTAATTAAATTCTTGAATAACTAATGTTTTTCATTTTTTGTCTCAAAAACATAGGTTATGACCCCTCTTTGGAACGAGCACGACGAGCTCGTTCCAAAGAGGGGTCATAACCTTTGTTTTGAGACAAAAAAATAAAAAAAATAATGAAAAATAATTGGCGATTTTTGTGAATAGCGCTGACCGGTTTTTTCTGTTACGTTCGGTAAAGGGTTAAGACGTAAAACAGCATGACTGGCAAAGTAAAAACAGAGACTACAACACCGTTTTGTTTGGGGCGGGGGCGGTTGGGGGGTACCACCTACCTCTACAGCGTAACCTGCCAACCGGTTACGATACAAACCCTTTACTCCCAGGCCTAACGTGCGAAGTTTAAACAATTTCACACATATCATTGTCCCATGATTTATTTATATTTATTATTGATTTATTAGGGTTTAACGACATTTTAACAGCCAAGGTCATATCGTGTCGGTAAAAGTTTTACAGGTGGAGGAAGCCGGAGTATCCAGAGATAACCACCAAGCAACGACGAGCAGCTGCCAGCTTCCCCAACATCGTAACCCCACACTGCAACACAGGTGTCAAATAATTCTATGGCGTCCAATAATGAAATAACAACTGACAAACCACAATTGGTGAAAGTGACATTCCCCAAGTCTCGAAATGTCTTCAAAGAGTGCAATTTTATGTGAGAAGGGCACGATCTCTATCCAGTTGATTTGATAAGAATACAATCTCCATCAATTTGGTGTGCGAAGGGCACAACCTCCATCAATTTGGTGTTAGAAGGGCACAACCACAAACACCATCAGTTTGGTGTGAGAACGGCACAATCTCCATCAATTTGATGCCAGAAGGACACAATCTCCATCAATTTTGTGTGCAAAGGGCACAATCATCATCAGTTTGGTGTGAGAAGGGCACAATGTCATCAATTATGTGTGCGAAGAGCACAATCATCGTACGTTTGGTGTAGAAGGGCACAATCTCCCATTAATTTGGTTTGAGGACGTAATCACCATCAGTTTGGTGTGAGAATGGAACAATCTCCATCAATTTGGTGTGCGAAGGGCACAATCTCCATCAATTTGGTGTTAGAAGGGCACAACCCCCATCAATTTGGTGTTAGAAGGGCACAACCACCATCAATTTGGTGTGAGAATGGCACAATCTTCATCAATTTGATGTCAGAAGGACACAATCTTCATCAATTTGGTGTGCGAAGGGCAAAACCTTCATCAATTTTGTGTGAGAAGGTCACAATCTCCATCAATTTGGCGTGAGAAGGAAACAATCTCCATTAATTTGGTGTGAGATGGAACAATCTCCATCAATTTGGTGTGAGAAGGGAACAATCTCCATCAATTTGGTGTGAGAAGGGGAACAATCTCCATCAATTTGGTGTGAGAAGGGAACAATCTCCATCAGTTTGGTGTGAGAAGGGCACAACCCCCATCAATTTGGTGTGAGAAGGAAACAATCTTCATCAATTTGGTGTGAGAAGGGAACAAATCTTCATCAATTTGGTGTGAGAATGGAACAATCTTCATCAATTTGGTGTGAGAAGGGAACAATCTTCATCAATTTGATGTCAGAAGGACACAATCTTCATCAATTTGGTGTGCGAAGGGCAAAACCTCCATCAATTTTGCGTGAGAAGGTCACAATCTCCATTAATTTGGTGTGAGAAGGGAACAATCTCCATCAATTTGGTGTGAGAAGGGAACAATCTCCATTAATTTGGTGTGAGAATGGAACAATCTCCGTTAATTTGGTGTGAGAAGGGAACAATCTCCGTTAATTTGGTGTGAGAAGGGAACAATCTCCATTAATTTGGTGTGAGAAGGGAACAATCTCCATCAATTTGGTGTGAGAAGGGAACAATCTCCATTAATTTGGTGTGAGAATGGAACAATCTCCGTTAATTTGGTGTGAGAAGGGAACAATCTCCGTTAATTTGGTGTGAGAAGGGAACAATCTCCATTAATTTGGTGTGAGAAAAACACAATGCCCATACTTTCCATCGTATTCAATTATCACATTTGATACTGGTATTTCGAAGGATTCCCAAATGTTTGTCAATCGAACTTAACAGGGGGTCGTTAACCCCTTTCAACTCCAATGCCCTATAATATCGTCCTAGGCGCCACTGCCGCCTGGGAGATGGACGAGGACGAGTCTATTTGTATTTGTGAGATGGGGGGGGGGGGGGGCAGTATGGACGAGGATGAGTCTATTTGTATTTGTGGGATGGGGGCAGTAATGGACGAGGACGAGTCTATTTGTATTTGTGGGATGGGGGCAGTAATAGTTTAAAAGGGTGTAGGATTAAATTACCTTTGATCCTCCATCCCACACTGGTATTTACTTTGTTATAATGTGCATGACAATGGTCCGAAATGGTTGAACAGGGCGTTGCTATAAGAGGTGTTTCGGATGGCGGGGTGTTCTAGAATTTCAATTGCACCCCCTTCCCCGGTAGGCAAAATTCCGACAACCACAACATAATTTTGCACAGGTGAAAAATTCCATTAGCACCCCGAACCCATCCTTGAGTCAAAATTATCCAACTACCAGGTTTTAACATGCAAAAATTCCATTTGAACCCCCACCCCTTGTCTCTAAATTATCCAACTTATGTTCTTGGCAGTCAAATTCTAAGTACAAAACAATATTTGAGGTGATTTTTGTTACATTTCCATCAATTTTTGTAGGACTTCTTCGCTACTTTTCAAATTTGAGACATGTTTGGAAAAATCCACTGACACCCTGCATAAGATGTCTAACTTTTAGCAATTTAGGGCTTCGTATGTCCAACTATTGTAAATTTGAAGAAAGATGAAGGTGAGGTGAGACCCCCCCCCCCCCCCCCCCCCCCCCCTCTCTTAGCTACCCCTCGAATCCTGTAACCTTGGGGTTAGGGTTGTTTGGGGTAAGAGTAAGTAAGGAGCATCGCGAAGATGATTGATTGGTACTGTAAACTTGATTTATTGCGACTGTCGTGGCTCAAGTCCACACTGACTAATATTCCAACTACATCATCAGGGCATACATTCCTCGAAATCCTTCGTTGGAGGGCCTTTATTGAAGTCCTTCGTTGGAGGCCTTTATTGAAGTCCTTCGTTGGAGGCCTTTATTGAAGTCCTTCGTTGGAGGCCTTTATTGAAGTCCTTCGTTGGAGGCCTTTATGGAAGACCTTCGTCGAATGAATGCCGTGATGGCGTAGATGGATATTCGTCAATCAAGATTCTAGTTAAAAAATTCAAGACTTCTTGGAAATTTATTTAAAAAATACACATTAAGTAGTCGTGATGCAAATTCCTTATTTAATAAGCCTTTTTCGAAGCTGACATCTTGCTTTTTAATCTATGCAAGGTCACAGGTCGGCGGGGTGTAAACGTTTCAAGAAAACACGTTGTTGTCAATAGAAGAGGGGAGCGGGTAAAGTGTTTTGGACCCCATGACGTTCATTAGGGCGAATTAAAAAAAAAATACCATTAAATTTGTTTAAGGCAATGGCGCAGTATTGTATGAGAACTTTCATTATTTCGAACTGAGCTCCTATCGACTTAAACGGTGTTTAAAGGCACGCTGTGTCGTGACTCTGTGGCCGTGGGCACTGTTTCGACAACTTTCGGGGATTTCCCAAGCCGGGAAACTCCGTGCAACGAGTGTATCCTTGTTGCTACTTAAAACAAGTTCTCACCTCCGTAAAGACGGTCTTCAAACCTGTGATATCCCATCGTTTAGAGTCGTCTGGAATTGCCCCTACCTTTAACTCGAATGACATCGGTTCTACCAACTTTATATTTTACAAAACTAGTTGACTCAGCTGTCACAGTACTCAACGCGACGAACACGGAAATCGTTTTGTTTTACACCACGCGACCTGTGACTTTGCATAGATTAAAATCCAAGATGGCAGTTTCGAAAAAGGCGTATTAACCAGTAAGATACCGGTTCTCCAAATTTGTTACGCTGGTCCCTAGTCGGGTAGTACAGACCTTCATTCGAATGACTGACTATGTGTGACGTATCTCCCCCTGAGTTCCAATGTGTTCTATGTGCCTACTGGCACATTGAACACATTGGATCTCAAGGGACGGTATGTCACACGCATCAAATCT